>JAWQRO010000157.1:0-51812 GCA_033557835.1 Helochares maculicollis
TAAGCCATGGAAACTTTTTTTAAATATTTGCCAACTAATAAACTATACACCCTACATGTAAATTTGGTGTTAACGATAATCTTAGCAAATTTTTTGTAAATCGTTTTATTGAAAAACTTTCTATGTGTTATTCAGAAGTAATTTTGAAAATGAAATTTGTGGATCACGTTTTTTATCAATTATTTAGTAAGTGTTGGCAAAATTTTTTGTCTGCAGTTAACTTACTGCAAAATTCCAGAATACACATTTTTGTTCCCTTCATAAATCGTTTTCACCAGTTATAAATCACATAATTTCGAACCATTCAATCTATGGATAGGGTTTTCATTAATCATTATGTCCGCAAAGTTTTTTGCGTGCTATGTGTAGTGCAAATATAGTATTTCATGACAAAACTTAATTACGGATTTGATGGGGGAAAACACTTTTTTGACAAACAAATAAAACGCCGAAATGTATTATACAATAAGAATTTATTATTTTACTTTGTAATAGAGAAAGTTTTAAAAAATCACAACTAAACACAATACATCATTTAATTAAAACAACAGTATTGTAGCTGTGCCCGAGATGGCGCACGAAGAGCCAGGTGGATTCGGTTGCTACTATTTTTTGTGTCACTATATTTAATGTTAAATTGAATATAACATTTGTATAATTTGTTTTGTCTGTGCAAACAATGGAGCGCACGGTGGCTTTTATTATTGGATTAAAATTTATTACTTGTTCTTTCATTGTAGACAAGAAAATTCAGGGAACAATTGATGAAAAACTATCTATGAATATGCAAAATACCACCTAAATAACACGCATTCATTTTTAAAACACTTGTTCATCATAGTGCCAATATTTGCCACTTTTAAACGACTCTATGAAATCTACGGCTACCTTCACTTCCATACAAATTCAACAATTACTGGAGCGACTACTTATCGTCTCATATGAACAGGCAAAGTCCAAAAATCGGGCATTTCCATCCTGCATCTTACTCCATATTTTGATTCAATTAAGCTGTTTGAAAACCTAGTTTTCTTTAGATCTCCAAAGACCTCTCGAATTCGCCCTTATCTCCCATATTCGTTCCTTTTAGCTGAACGTAAATGGAAATTTGTCTTGCGAAAAATTTTGCTTAAGTGATATTTGTTCATGTTATTTGGAAATAACGTGCGGTGCGGTAATGCGGGCTTAAATCTTGTAGGCGCTTATGTATATTTTCGTTAACTTTCATTGCAAATTCGCACGCGAAATCCCGCTCTAGAAACTACAGGGCAATTTCATGAACATTAAGATAACTTTAAAATTTAAAGTTTTGTAATATACCGGTTTTAACTTTCGGGTAGCAATATTAACCTTTTCAGGTGCATATTTATTATGTTGTTCGCGGTAATATATTCGAGGGTAATTTAGCAATTAGAGCGAGAATGGAAAAGGCCGACAGCCGTTTCCATTACCTGCCATTCACCATAAAAAAGGTGTACGCTCTTGCGCGAGGGGGATTTTTTAATATTAAAAAGCTGCGAACTCATTAATGTAATAAGGTGCAGGGTGACGCGACGCCTTGTCGAGAGCTGGCGTCTTTTGAAATCACAAGTCAGACAACCAGTAAAGTGCAACTAACTCAAACAAACTCAAAACCAATTCAAATCACTATGGAAATTTAATTAATATTCAATCTACTGAAGCGCAAGCTGATACAATCATGAACTTACACAAACTGCTGTAGCTTTATTACCGGGCTGCGTTCCGTTGCCATTTCTGCTTTAATAAGGGCCTCGGCTCGATTGAAGCCGTTTGATTCAAATAAAGCACAGTGGAAGGTGTTTCATCAAATCTAGAGCGCAATCCCTGTTTTCATGTAATGCATGTAATTGCGTCACGTGACAGGATGCTATTTACTTTATACTTAACTGGAACCCCATTTGTGAGAACTGTTTGCAGATATACAGCCCTGTGAAACTGAAAGCGATTTTTAATGCTTAATTAAAATTTAATAGGAATTCCTACGTTTTGAAACCAATCTCTTTATTAGGGTTGCTACTTTGTTCAAACAGGGTTTAAGGAAATGCGAGTGCTGAAGGGGTTAGGAATTGCATTCTTTATTTTAATGTAAATTATTAATTTGATCTCTACGAATAACTTTTGTTCAATTTTGATAACGAGCTTTTTCCTTTTAAATAAAATGATTACCACATGAGTTTTTATAAGTTGTACAAATAAGTTAATCGTTTTTATTTTACCTTAATTTTAAAATCTATTGTGAAAGAGTGGAATCACTATTTTTTCCGAAGTATTCTCTTATTTCTGGCAGCATACGGACACCGTGTTTGGAGAATGTTTCATCTGAAGAGACTATCCACGCATCAACCCTGCTTATGAAATGTTGCTCAGATAGGCCATGCGCCTTCGATTGAAACAAGTAGAAATCAGAAGTAGCAATGCCTAGTGAATACGACGGGTGGGGTAATACTAGCCAATTAAGTGTTCCCAAATTGGTTTTGATTGGCGCCGCAACTTGTGGACGAGCATTATCATTCAGGAGTATAATTTTCTCGTCTCTGGAGTTATAGTCGGCGCGGTTTTCCGTGAGTGCTTGACTCAATTTCATCAATTATATTCGGTAGACAACCCCAGAAATGGTTTCGTTCGGCTCCAGCAACTTTTTATACATACCAGGCTGATCGCATCAAATACACAACACATTTTTTTCCATGAACATTTGATATAACTGATGAAGCATAGCTAGGTGGTCCATATGATTACTTCTTTTTTGGATTATTATAGTGGATCCATGTTTGATCGTCAATAAATATACGCTGCAGAAAACCCTCTCGTTTATGACTGGCAAACAGCATCTCACATGTCAAAAATCAGCGTTAAACGTTTCTAAACGCCATTTCTCATGGAACACAGTTTCCTTGTTTTTGAATCATTTCTATTGATTTCAGCGAATGTAAAATATTTTGTCACTCTTACTGTAAGTGTACGGTCTTCTTGCGTTTGGCACAAATCTTAACACAATAAAACATCCAATTCGGGGTCTTCGTACACTTTCGGTGTTCCCCTACGTTCTTTGTCGTCGATGTCGAATTCATCAAGCAATTGATGCACTTGACCTGCAGATTTATTGAAATTGAAATAGTAAATACAAAATTCCTGCAAATGACGCTTATTCTGCTCAAATATCGAAATTTTCGCACTATAAATCACTAATATTTTGTGGATATGTTGTTGACAGATATCTAACTTTACGATAACGATGTTTTATACTTAACAATTATATTCATAACTTACTGGTGGCGCTAACTTTTGTCAAACGGTGGAAACTCCTCTACAACTGGCCGAGTCGCCTTCTGGCAGTGCAAAATTTTCCTCACGCAATACTTGTGATTTTGGACTTGGATAAGGCGTTCGATCTACCGATTTAAAATAGCGATAAAAGTATCCACTGTATGCGAGCTGGAAAGATACTATATGTAGATAATAAATAGTTTTTAATTTAAGTATATAAATTGAAATTTAAAATCATTTGTTATATTGCTTTTGGAGAGTTTATTTAAACTTGTTTAATTCGATTCCAATCTTCTAAATTCATTTCTAAACGAAGGTTCATTTCCCTGGCCACCGCCGTTCGTATCTATGGAAGCTAAAATTGCAAGTAAGCGGCTTGGAAACATTATATTAATAACTGAAAAGATATATTTAGAAATCGATTGAAAAAGTGCATCTACTTCAGCTTTACAAATTTACCATCTGCTACGGATTCAGAGCATCTTTGACGCAATCGCTTTGGCGTTTATGTTTAGAATTTTTGTATTTATGTAATCGTAACGTAATGCGCTCAGCTTCAAAATTTTATGCAACACGGTTTGTTTGTTTACGCCAATAAACAAATATGAAACTTAATCGCCGCTATAAATTTAGAACTTACTGCATGAAAATGAAAACTCAAAGCATACATATTGTTTCAAGTTGCATTGTTAATACATAAATAAAAGATGTGCTAATTCTGTGCAGATTTTCTTTAAAATTTAGATTACAAAGGCTTGCTTAAAAGTGTTAGAAAAGGAAATGAATTCTGTTTAGCTATCTACCAGGTGCGCAAGTTTAAGTGGTCGTTTTTCATGAAAAATACGCAATTATTTAAGGAGAATGGTCAAACATTTTTTTATTCAAAGTATTGGCTCTCGCTTTTTACACATTTTATCCATCTCTCTGGCAATTTATGGATACCATTCTAAAAGAAAGCTTTAACTTTCATTGATATCTATTCATCGAGCTATTTTTGGACATCCACGAAATTCTTGAAGTGCTGCTCAGCTAGTGCATGTCCCATCGATGAGAACAGGTGATAATCAGAAGGCGCTAGGTCTGGTGAATACGGTGGGTAGGGTAGGAGTTCCCAACCAAGCGAAGAAATCGTTTCTTTGACCACTTTGACTGAATGTGGAAGAGCGTTGTCATGCTGCAGAATGACTGTTGTGTCTTCGAGCCCATTCTGGGCGTTTTTCGATCAATGTGTGGTTTAAATTGATCATTTGTTGTCGGTAGTGGGCGGTATTAACTGTTTCTCTGGGTCTGTGAAGCTTGTAGTACAATACCCTCAAAATATATCCATTTGTCATGGCCAGTTACAACATGATGCAAAAAACTCATTCTTTTGTGGCGTAAATGCAGCATTTCGCACACAGTTTTTCGCCTTTCCATCTGTCGTTCGTTCAGTTTATGTGGAACCCATTTCTCAACTTTTTGAATCATCCCCATGGTTCTCAGGCGATCGGAAATGGCTTACTGAGTGACATTCAACTGCTCCGCCATCATTTGTTGTGTTTGTTTATCATTTTCGTCCAATAATGCTTGTGATTCGTCGTCTTTAAACATTTTTGGTCGATTTTCACGTTCTTTGTCAATAACATTGAAATCGCCACTTTTGAAATGCTGAAACTAGCGTTTACAAGTCTTCACATTTGGAGCAAGATCGCCATAAGTCTTTACAAGAATTCGATGACTTTCCGATGCTTTTTTCTTTTGATTGAGCAAGAAAATCATTACATGCCGCAAATGCTATTTACTTCGCTCACGAAAAAGAAGTGTTCTACTAACTCGTAAACAACTAAACGAATATAACCTTTTGTAGTGGGTAGTCTTACCAAAAAATGGCGCTTTGGGTTCTAAAAGATACTTCAATAGATTTTATGCGCCATCTCTTGACAACATAACGACATTTTATACTTGCGTATCTGGTAGTACCCCACATGAAAATCTGTATTTTGGATTGCCGTTTAAAGAGGACATAGCTTACAGCCATCTGAACCATTTTCAAGATTACATATATATATATATATATATATATATATATATATATATATATATATATATATCCAGACATTACATTAAGGATATATAAAAAAAATACCTGAGAAATACGTACACAAGCTTCACTAATAACTTCCAGTTGAGTTTAAAGCGATAAAACGGATTTTCCATTATATTATGTCTTGGCTACTTTAATATGAATGACTCACGTAATACCAAAATGAAAATTGAATAAATTAATATTTATAGTCAGATAGTTTAGTTTAAAGCTGAATAACACACCAGTTCTAGAAAACCATTCACTTTGAATTAGACCGTACGAGGTGTACTAACTATTAATAGCATGTAGCATACACATAGCAAGACTTGTTTGTTGGCTATTCACATTTATCGCATAAATTTACTGTTTCCACCAAATAGGGAATTCGTCAAGTATTACATTAATAAATCTTGAGAATGATAACATATTAAAGTACTGTGTAGTTATCTATGTATTGTATACGTACGTTTTTGATCATTCTGCAATCACAATTTGGAGGAAATCGATAAAAAATATACGAAGAATCTGTATTCGTCTGCTTTCCAAAATCACGTTCCAACAGAGATTCAAATTATAACTTTGTATAGATACTTTCAATGCAACTTAAAAATATTAATATTAAATAAATTATCCATTAACGATATTTGAAAACAATCAAATGTAGTTCACTTAAAGCTACATAATCGCAGAGTATTGTTTCCTAATTATAAAAATAAAATATTTTTCCTGTCGCAATGAAAAATGGATTTAATTTCGGGAACGATGTATATTTGAATACACAATAAGCTCGTAATTCTTAATAACTGAAGTAGATATCCTATGCCGTAACTTTAGAATATTATAACATAAAGTAAATAAAGGGGGGAAGGCGGAGAGAGCGGGGATGGCCGTCGGGAAAAGAATGAATTCAATATAGGAATTTGACTGCGTCGAAGATCTGAAGTTTGTATTTGTTTACATTATTAATGGATTCGTTTGGGAAATACGGTCCGTCCAAAAGGAAGCACCCTCGTCAGAGTTTATATGCTGACGTTATAATACTCTTGGAGTTAGGTCATGACGTGTTGTTAAAAGTGTATTTAAATTTTTTTAAACCCAAGAATAAGAAATTTAATACGACGCATCTGTATGCACACATTTTCCATATGAAATAATTTTTTCTTATTTTATATTACTCTGCATTACAATTGTACTATTGCCTTATTACAGTATCCGTATTCCCATACTTTATTATTATTACGCTATCATTTATGTAGTGACAGCTTTTCTAATGCTAGTTTTTTGTTTGTTTCAGGTATGGGATTTAAATTTGTGTTTGGAGTTTAGCAATTATCAAGTTAAACAGGTACAATTTATTTTACGTCCAAGAAAATACATTTATAATACCATTCTCGTTTGCCTGCTTATCATTTTCCATCTCGAGCGTTCAATAAAAGAGGCGATTATGATCAGGCAGGGACAAATTTAATAGATCCCTTTAACTTCATGCACCTAATATCTCTGCTATAATTTTGATTCAATCCAGTAATAAAGCACCGCTTGGCATATTTATTGAAAACAAGATCACGCCATATCACATTATTTATTATCTACGCAGAGCTTTGTTTCTAGTTTGCCGCAGTAAGTTTAACTAGCATTTTGCTGTATGTAGCAATTACAGCTTAATTAGCTACCACGTGGTCATGTAACAATTTAAATGTCCATATATAGAGGGGGCGATAAGCCGAGATAAAAAAGAAAAATGGAACCAAACTAATAATGCGTAATATATTACTAAACTGGCAATTAGAGCGATAAAAAATGTTTTATGGATTTTTTCTTAGGGCCGCACTTGCGTGCTGTCAGGTTTATTTTTAGGAAAACGAAGATAAGTTTAATCATTTCCGTCGTCCGGGTTATGGAAGACAATCAATATTATCTAGAAAGACGAGATAAAGATTTGCAAACAACGATGGCGAACAAAACCGCAGGTTTTAAATTTTCCCAGATGTGACACACGACACGGAGAGAGAGCTTTGCTTTTTGTACCGCTCGACCTTTCCACTAGATAACGGGTGACTTATATATCTTGGCAATATTTCACGTTAAAATTCACTATCTTTATTAATAAATTCCAAGTTGACCAATTGCCAAGCAGCTGCAGAAAGAATTCAGCTTTTTCTCAAAAAACTAGGTGAAATATGTGTTTTGCTTTGGTTTACATAACATTAAATTTTAATGGTCGGATTAATCTCTCACGACGTATAAAACGCTATAACAAGACCCCTCTCACTTTAAATAAAGTCAATCAACCGTCCAAAACATGGTTAAATGGTCAAATGACTTGAATAAGAAATGTTTACGATAATAATTCGAATTTTATTTGCCTATTTTCCCCAAGAGAATTGCCAGTGGCGGCTTACAAAATTTATATTTTCTTAACTCGATACATATAGATGCGAAAATATGCCAACTGGAAAGATGCCTGCTTTCATTATATTTCTCATTAATCATCCGCGGAGAATTATTAATAAAAGGCAATTGAAAATTCAAGCAGAATAGCAATTTGTGTTTGTTTCGACGCTACCAGAAAATTCGTTAATACAGTTCCAGAATCTTCTTGGATGTGATCTGTTTGATGATGGCGTCTGCTCCATGAATCTTCACAGTGAATTACAGGATTCAGGCATTTTGTATAATTTCACTCGTAATGTCGAGATTTTCTTCTAAATAACGCCATAAAGATACCTCTCCCAAATTCTCATATCGGTATTTAGTTCTCACATCGCTATCTTGTATCTCATGCTCTAAATCGTGATTATCCCTATTGCTGCCAAACTCCATAGACAGTGCATAGACTTATCCCTTGAAAAGATTTATTCGTGTGTGTTTAATTGCACAATGACTATTGAATAGACGAGACAAGGTCGCGTACGTCGCCTGTTGTTTGAAGTGTTTGAAGGGTGGTCATAGGTAAATTTGGTGCGCTCGGTTGCCCTCAAACGAATGCCCTGTAATATGTGTAACCAAATCGCTTACAACTAGGCCGGTGCTGCGTCGGGAGAGAACAAAGGGCGACGACGTCATAAACTGAAGCAATTCTGACGTAATTTGAGTGCGGTAGAAACGCTATAACTTTAATTATGTTTTATTATCTTCATTTGTATAACGCGGTTGTTTGGAGAAAATTCCGCAGGGCGATAAAGTTGAAATGTTGAAATTCTTTTAGGGTATTCCTTTTGTATTGTTAATTTAAAAAAAATTGCCGGGCTTATATAAAACAAAGAGGTTGATTATCCGCCTTCTTTGGGGCACATCCAGTATTCAGTATTTAGCGGTGCAATCGCCTTAGTAAATACCATACCTTAAGTATTCTAAAATTTTTGCAAATGTACTTGACCAATGTTCTTGGAATACACCTACGAAATTGTAGGTATGTAAGTTGCCACTCGAAGACCTTTTGCCGTCTGGAGCCTGAAGTAAAAGTTTGTAAAAGTGGAAGAGCAAAATACTTATCGCACTTGTGACCGATCACGCTTAACTTCAGACAGAACCTGAAACAATTGCCGACTAGTTCTCCGTTAAGGACGTCGAGTCCCAGAGGCGTTTCCTTCTTCGCCTTTCGCATTTCTCAAGTGTAACATCCACGAAGCACGTGTGTTGTTACTGTAGTCATAAGCTCTTGGAAGTGATACTTAAACTTTTATTTTATTTATTGTTAAAAGTCATTTATTCCCGTATTCCTGCATTGTAACACGGATCTAAATCTCTGGGAACGCATTAAGGACATCTGTTAACTATAGAGGCTCACATTTACATAACTGGGTGATATACTTTCTTGTAAGGAGCATTTTATAACCCCGAGTAGTATTTTTCTCAGATATATAACGATGGAATATAAAGCTTTCCGCGCTTTACTGACTTCTACCTACTTCCTGTTAGTTTATTGTTCTATAGATAATTAAAGTACTTAGTAATTTGGTACACATTTAGGCGATTTGGTACAGTTTTAAATGTTTTTATATACATTAAGATGGCTTTATACACTTTTAATTGACCTGGCTTTACTTATGTTAAATTTAATCAACCCATACGCTCTTAATATTTATTCATTTCAACATGCGACACTTTTTGAGGAGTTACGTTGCCACTTTTTTGTGTTCATTTGTATTACAATAAGTTAATGCACAAATAGATAACTATTGTATAAATATGTAAATCTTTTGATAAGCCCAATAGGAAAAAAAACAATTGTGGTATCTACGGTTTCGCTAGGAATCACATAAAAATATCATTGCGGTATATGGTAAATAGATACATCAGCGTTTGATTTTTTTACTGAGCGTGTTTTGCTTGCGCAATCAAGAGTTACATCAGATCAATTTCACACTTGAGGTTTTGCTTGTAAAACTATTCCATTATAATGTAGAAGCATAAATATTAATCCCTAATAAGTTCAAGTTTACAAAATTTACCCCAAATATCAAAGGTATCGAAATTACAAATTTCTCATCAGTTTACATCAAAAGGCTTGTAACATGCAAGGGAGTTAATAGGGAGTTGAAAGTCGCAGCACTAACGAATTTAAAAACTATTCTAGTACCTCGCAATAATTAATTAAACATAATTAATACAGGAAAACCAAAAGAGGAGCACACACACACACACGACGCGTCTACAAAGCAATTCTGAAGTTTAAATGCAGGCAATTACGTACACAATTAGCAAAAGTTGTAATTGCATGTAATACTACAAGCCCATGATTTAAACAGCCAAGAGAAATTATCCCATTATGAGAAGGTAATTTTCCAAGAAGTTCTACATGATATACTTCATATTTTGTGCAGTCGCATTCATAATATCTCGTGATGCATATGCATCGCACGTTCATGATTAAATGCGTGGCATTTAAAGTTCAACTGGGCAAATTTTATGTAATGTTGTGTTTATAAGAGGAGCACAGAGTCTAAATGAGATACATGGACAGACTAATTTTGCAGTTATTTCGGCGGGTAGTTTATTAAAATGACCTTTCCCTTTGCCGCCCTATAAACAAATTAATTCAGTTTTAGAACATTGCTTAGCTTAATAATAACAGATATACGCATTATTTATTTTACAATACAAAATACAATTGTAATTGAGTACACATTTTTACATTGACAATAAGTCTTAGAATATTAATGATGTACGAATTTGTCAGCTTTAAATCCAAATTTGTTACTTGCGCCTAACTTATTTCGTAGCTGCAAATAGCTTAAGCTGTCTAGTCATAAACTATTTTATTTTCCATGCATTTTAATAAACGGGTTGATAAACTGCAAAAAATTAAATTACTACAATTATTCTTAACTATTGAGATAAATTATGTAAATATTGATTTAACAAAAACGTGCAAGTACATTAGTAAACATCGTGATTACAAACTAATGAATAAACAAATTTAGTTCTACTTCTCGGCGAAAGTGAACTCAAAAAGACCAAAGCGCTACTGTTTCCTAATTTGACCAATTTCTAAGTTAGCCAGTACAATTTTTTCCACAATACACGACTTAAATGTTATGATTAATCTGCAAACGTTTTGTCATGAACATATAATATTAAATTCTTGTATTCCAAAGTGTGTTGAATGATTTTGTAATGGCTTATTTATCTTAAAAAATTAACAGTGCCCAAACCATGTGTGCTCGATTTTAAAAATTCAACTATGGAACGGGTAATGTTAATATTTTGTCTCTTATTTTGACACATCTTTAAAATCGATGGTGCTATTGATGAAAAAGTTATTATTTGTATTTTGTTTTAAAATCAAAGAAATGCGTGTTCGTCAATTTTCGAAAGGTCAAAAAGCGGCTCAGTTAAGTACTCAGTACCCTGCTGATGCAGCACATGAGAAAATTGACAAGAAGTTTGTTCAAAATGTAAAAATATGTGTTTTGTCGTGTTTAAAAATTCACTCGCAAAAGTGGTGATTTTTGTTTTGTTGATGCTTCCAATGACAAAATTTATATTGTTTATAAATTTAAAACTATTTACTTATCTTCCCTTACATACTTTATCATATTATTTGGTTGCTTGACTTAGGATTTGGAAATTTATTAGATCTGGCTGTTTACTATGGAATTCTGATACGCAAAACATGAATTTAGACAAGAAAGTTTGTGTTGATTTACGGATAAATCGTGCATCATCTGAGGATGTTTTCCAATTTAAAACATTTAAATGTTTTTTGACAACAATGTAATCAAATTTTTTGCCAATTGTAAGAGGAAAAAGTTGATACAAGAGGTTCGCTGCCAAGTAATTATTGTGAGGACTATTAAAATAATGATATTTATTGTAATTTTTGTAAATCTTCTTTCGATTTTATTAGTATGAACATTGATGATTTACGTATTTAATCTTAGTTTTTTAATCCATTGGTTCAAAAGGAAGAAAAGAGGACGATTTCTTATGAGGAAATATTGGGCTTAGGTTTTTAAAATGAACACAATCTTTTATAAAAATAAATGAGGACGTACACGAGAAAGCGGAAATGCGAAAAAAGTGCAAAACACAGCTGAATTCTTTATTTGATACAGTTCATTACTATGAATTTTTATTTAGATAGGTATTTAATCTTCCAGATGGAAATATATAAATGTTCTGAAGATAAACAGCCTCCATAACTCATAACGCTGAAAACAGCTTTCTTTAAATTATAAAAACCTAATTTACAAAGAATCTTCTGTTACTGTAATATTACTACCTATAAAATATGTTTTAGAAGAATGTGATGCCTGTTTGTAGTAAAAAAAACTGTATCATCCAACCAACTTGTTAATTGCTATGCAAAATACTTACATTGCAGAAGAATTGATGCGTGAGATATTTGCTATACATAAAGGTAGCTTCCTCAGTAGAAATTTTCAGCTGGGTTGAATAAAGCTCATCACCGCAGAAAAAAATGCGTGTCCATAACGCTGCTGATGATAACAAGCATTTTAAAAAAGTTGAATGTAGGCTATATTTTAATATTATTTAATGGCATGGATTTATAATAATGATAATAAAATCTACAAAACAATCCAAATTCAGAAGAATTAGATTTAGGTTTAGGGAGATAATTTCTTCAATTAACCTATTGAATTTTGACTGTTTTTAAACTTCCAGGTCGTTCTAATGAGGCAAGTTTTTCTTAAACTGTAATCTTTGTAAATATAGCAGATTCCCTGCAGCTAGGTGGTTGGAATAATCAATGGGGCCAGTGTATTTTGCCTACCGTCTGATTCTTTGAAATCTTCAATTTGATTAATGGCCGACAAAGTTTGTAGGTTTGTAGGTATGGTATACCATATTAACTTTTGGATAAAAACTACGACAAAGATATTTCTTCCATTAGAGCAAAACAAATTTTCAAGGCTTATATCTATAACTTTACGTAAAGAGGACATTGTTAATAATTTCCTATGAGTTCATTTCGCTGCTAAGTAATTTTAGCACCGAATGGAATTCAAATAAGTAGTTCTTAGTTTGAGTTACAATGAAGCTGCTTCTATTATTCTAACAACCAAATCTATATTGCTTTTGAAGAACTATAGGAACAAGAGAAAAAAACAGAATTAATGTCTTCAGAATATAGAATTTATCTTAAAAGATCCTTAAATGCAGTAAGCCACCCTACTTATCAGTCTATATGCAAGACACTCAAATTGTTGGAGAATAAAAAATATTTGGCTAATATATATTTTTCTTGCTGAATCTTTGTTACCCTTGTAGTATTACTAATTCTAATTGTATCGTCAAAAGAAGCACTTTGTTACTATATCATGAGCGATAATATAAAAAGTGCAGTTTGAGAGGGCTTCAGATTTTAAGCGATATTATCCTACAAATTAATGTAAACTTTAAAGTTCGCGCAAACGAAACATAGGGAAATTTCTCTTAGAAATATATAACAGTGATTCTTCGAGTAGATTATATTAACAGAATTCCGTCATCAGTACTCACGTGGTACGAAAAATCAATTTAATGGAGTCCAAGCTTCATCGCTATATAGTAATCCGATAGTGTTTACAGTTCGATTTTCTGAACCGCAGATCCACGAAACCTTTCTTTTTGTATTAATTCTTTCATTCTGGGCAAATCCAGTTCAGAGCGAGCTTAAGCCCACGGAAAGATGAATAAAACCAGCAGGATTAGATGCATTTAGTAACCAATCAATAATTTCCTCGCCATTTAAGCTCGGTTTTCAACAAAGTAAATATTGAAAATAATTTGCAAAACCAAAATAGAGCTAATTTCCATTATTAATCGAGGCGCTCCTCCCCACAAAACTGATACATTAGAGAGATGGAGATAAATCGAAGTTAATGTAAAACCGCTGTAGCTTCAGCTGCAAACTCATAGTTTTACAATCAATCAAAAAATGCATAGCGCTAGATGATCGTTTTCATCAGTAGCCTCACACTTTATGTAAAGCGAACGAAGCGGAAAAGTTTCCAGTTTGTCTAACTAATTCATCAAGGTTTAAAATGTACCTACTTTAAAATTTAAAAAGAATCCATTCCCTTCCACTAAATTTTTAATGCAAACTCATCAGGAAATCCGCTTATAATAATATAATTTTCCATTTAAAGTTTTAAAAAGGATAAGAATGCCGCCTTGTGTGTTACGTTATCAAGAGATTATTTTACCTTGCTCTCAAGTTTCGCCTTCAATCAATTTTCCACATATTCTTACTGCGGAGGTAATTATCTACCCAGTCTCAAGCTACATCCTTATTTAATTTTCTCTTATACATGCTGCTGTCTCCAAAGACTTATCAAACTTTTAAGTACGACATGCACTTACTTTATTAAAAATTTAAGAAGCTCACCAGGAAACCTTAGTTTCCACTAAAATCGTTATGTGCGGTAAAAATACAAAAAAGGGAGGACTTTTGTTACAAGGGAGGAGTTGTCAATTTCTTTTAACGATCGCTCCGTACACGTACCGCAAGGCGGCCGAAATAATTTAAATAAATGAATACAAAACGTGAACTTGTTACAATTAAGAAAATTTCAGTGATTAAAGCAAACGCAAAGGAAAATCAGAAAGGCATTAAATTGTTCGAGGCCTTCCTATCCCCGCCAGGAACGACTTGTCTGCCATTTATAATTTACATTGTTTCACTTTTGCAAAAATACGTTCCTCGTTCGCTTTGACCTCATGAATTCCTGACGTGCTAAAATTTGCGTATAAGATATTTTCTTAGTCAGCACAGTTTCCAGAATGCTGAACATTCCACTTAACTTCCACCGAAAGAAATAACAAACGTTTCGTTGGTATATCTTAGGCGGAAGGGAAATTTTTCGCGATACAAACACAGAGCAAAAAATTCGAGAGAAGTCAAACTGAGAGATATATTTTTAAATTTTTAGTGGAAAGAGTCAAGAGAGATTCGTATGTATAAGGCAACCACTTCACTTCACGTATCAAAATTTAGATGATATGTCTACATTTTCGAGATACTGTATAGCGCCCCAGTGGCTCTCTTTATGAATAATCATCAAAGTAGAGGGTACATCGTGTGTAGTATGTCAAGTACATATCATGTTCGTTAATACAATATCTCGTAATATTTCAGTAATATGCATTATTGTGTATGAACATCGTGATACGTGGTGTATGTACATAATTGGGAAAATTAATATCCGGCTTTATATACTATTTCGTATTGTTTCCACTCATAATGGCCATTAGATGATTTTATTAATATTTTAGGCCATTCTTCTATTGTATTGTTGAATAATAAAATGTGTGCATTCTAGTTAACAAAAAGTTGAAGAAGAGCTTTATTACTACAAATCTATACAATACCTCTCTACCGAGATAAAACTGAAATTTTGAGGTATACTATGAAATCTATGCACATTTAATATATACTTCATTCATTATTATCAGTACTAAACCGCAGTAAATAAATATTATTAGTTCAATATTCTCAAACATGCTTTTGAGAGTTAATTACCTGCCAAAAATGCTTGATCTTAGAAAACAGTGAGTTTTTAATAAGTTTAACAATGAACATGTTTTTAATTGGCAATTTTACTGACAAGTTTTAAAGTCTGTTAACTTGAACCAAAAAGCGGATACAAGCTAAATATTGTAACGTTTATAAGCCAAAAATGTTTGGTTTAACGATTTTAAACTCGAAATACTAGGTGCGCAAGTTTAAAATGTCGTTTGGTAGTCAAGAGATGGCGCATGAAATCTATTGAAGTAACTTTTGGAACCTAAAGCGCCATTTTTTTGGTAAGACTGCCCACTACAAAGCGTTATATTCGTTTAGTTGCTTACGAGTTAGTAGCATATTCCTTTTTTGTGTTAAATATGTCGAATTTTGAACCAAGTAAAGAGCATTTGCGGCATGTAATGATTTTCTTGTTCAATCAAAAGAAAAAAGGCATCGGCAAGTCATCGAATTCTTGTAGAGACTTACGGCAATCTTGCTCCAACTGTCAAGATTTGTGAACGCTGTTTTCAACGTTACAAAAGTGGCGATTTCAATGTTATTGACAAAAAACGTGAAAATCGACCAAAAAAGTTTGAAGGCGACGAATTACAAGCATTATTCGACAAAGACGATACACAAACAAACAACAAATGATGCCGGAGTAGTTGAATGTTACTCGGCAAGCTATTTCCGATCGCTTGAGAGCCATGGGGAAGATTCAATAGGTTGGAAAATGGATTTCCACAAAAACTGAACGAACGACAGATGGAAAGACGAAAAACTTTGTGCAAAATGCTGCATTTATGTCACAAAAGAACGGATTTTTTTCCATCGAGTTGTAACTGTCGTTGAAAAATGGATAAACGTAAGAAATCGTGAGTAATGCCTGGACAACCATCAACATCGAGTACAAAAGTGGATCGTTTTGGGAGGAAGACAATGCTGTGTGTGTGGTAGGATGACAACAAATGATCAATTTAAATCACGAATTGATCGAAAAATGCCCAGAATGGGCTCGAAGACACGGTAAAGTAACTCTGCAGCACGATAACGCTCCTGCACATTCAACCAAAGTGGCCAAAGAAACGATTTCTTCGCTTGGTTGGGAACTCCTACCCCATCCGCCATATTCACCTGACCTGGCGCCTTCTGATTATCATCTCTTCTCATCAATGGGACACGCACTGGCTGATCAACACTTTCGTGGATGTACAAAAATATCTCGATGAATATTAATGAAAGTTGAAGCTTTCTTTTGTAATGGTATCCATAAATTGCCCTAGAGATGGATAAAATGTCTAAAAAGCGTGGGCCAATACTTTGAATAAAAAATGTCTTACCATTGTCCTTAAATAATAGCCAATTTTTCATGAAAAACCGACATTTTAAACTTGCGCATCTGGCTTTACGGCAGATATTTTTGTACATTAATCGTAAATAATTCAGATGTTTGATTTAATTAGATGAATCGTGTTTTGTTCTATTCTTTAACAATCTTTTTTACTTTAATGCAAGGTACTATGGATAAAACAGTACTGTGTCTTGAATCCTGTTTTTTTGAGGTAAGAAAATTTTTAACGTTCGTATTTAAATTTTGATTCCAGAATTATTATTTGTGCTTTTACAATTTTTGTTCTTTTCAATAATTATATACCTTCGCAAATGCTTCTATACATTTTACAGCAATGGTAAATTTATTTCATTGCTGCGTAATGCAGCATAATTTATATTGTCGGGTTAATTTGAATCCTAAGGACTCTTGTAGTATCTATTACAATACATGTATGTTTCTAATAATACCAATCAAATTGTTACAACTCTGGTGCTATCAAAAGACTAAAAAATTAGTTAAATTCTTACGAATCCGTAATTAAAATGATCTTTTATGTACGCAAGAAAGTTTGCAAAATCATTGAATCTTTCAATGTAACATGACTGCTTAATCGTTTTTATTAGAAACAAAAACAAAAATTTCAGCTATACGTACAAGTGATTCCACAGCGTTTTGTTTTAAAGTTATCAATCATCTGATACAGTAGTAATACTATAGCAGAGAATAAATAGTGAAACATTATTTTTGGTCCGCTTTACAAGGTCGATATGTCGTATCATGTCGCATTTTGAAAATGGTCAAAATGTAGAAGCCTTGAATCCTCGAAAGAGATATTTTGTCTTTATGTGTTTAAAGGACTTCATAATACATGTAAGCTTCTACAATAAAATTTAAAAATTATTTAATTTTGCATTCAATTTCTGTTACAATTAACTTACACTGCATTCAATGTCTGCAATTTTACTTTCATTCACTATACGCTCTAACAACTATCATGATTCAGAAAATTGGCGTACACAATATTTCCATAAAATTCCTTTCTCTGAGTAATACAGCGAATGTAAAAACAATTTGATTTGCATTGCGTACAATTTTATATTTTAATTTAAATAATCTTTTAGTAGGCAAAGTAATACATTGCACTAGCAAACCTTCGCTCTAAACTTCAGTTCGGTTCAAGAATTTCGTGAACTTGAATGAAGTTGACTCAAAGTTGAGCCAATGCACAAGTTGAACCAAAGTGCAAGTCAAGCCCATTCAAAGCTGAGGCCATCGTCTATTTTAATTGGCAACTATTATTTTAAGCGTGAATAATACAGTTCACGATCATTAAACAGCCATTCCGTATTCTCAGTTTCCTTCTGGATATATGGCAAATAATGAAATTAATTCGAAAAGAGTTTTCCGTTTTATGCAAATGGATTTCTAGCGGAGCAGGAGTGCCAACCCTGGCACTGAAAACGCAGCTACGTGCAGTGCATGTGCAGTTTATCGCTGAGACACTTTAATAGCAACAAAGGGACTAATTTGGACGGTATTAAGTGATTAATGCATCTGTATGCTTAAATTACAAACGCAAATTAATAGTGCATTTCGAGCTGCAACGCCATAAATTACTTTGATATATACTAATGTAAAATGTAAATTGTGAGAGTTTATCGAAACTATTAATACTTCGGTGTGCAATTGTAGGACTCGCGTTTTGATGATGCGTGCGAATTGTCCCGGCATTAATGCAGTTTCAGGGCAAATGGCGATTTAAAATTCAAAATGCCGGAAATTGAACTCCATTGGCGAATTTCGCAGCGGGCTATTTACTTTTATGGCAAACGCTGGCTGGCGAAACAAAAATAATGCCGCTGCAAATTTGTGCTGCGAAGAATTTAAATAAAATGCACCACTGGTGTACTTTCCTCCCTTTGCTTGCAATTCCTGACTACATTAAACCGCTCTTTTGCCCCGTTTTTAGCTTTAAACTTAATTTTTCTCTATTTTTGTTTCGACGATTTTTCGAATTTTCCTTTCCTTTCCCCCAATCTGATAATCCGGCTTAATGCGGATGCGAAGTTTTTTCATTTGCAACACAAATAACACTATAGATGGTGAACTGTGCTGTGTCACTTTCAAGAGACTAAATTGCAGCTTCGCCTAAAGAAACGCTATTTAGTTGAGACAAATAAGTTCTTAGTAAGCCTTTGCCCTGTCTGTCCCTAAATTTGATTACATATTATTGGTCGCATATCCTTTCTCATCAAACACGTAACAATTGAAAAATATTAAACGACCCTATCAAATCGCATAATCCACAAAAATGTCGCCGATGGCCCTCGCTGCTCCCCTAACAAATGAGTGTAATGTTCTTAATTCTCCATTCTCTTTTCCATATCATATATGTTACACAATTTATGATTACTCTATTATTTACACATTGCGTGTGTTCGTCTATACTCACGCATTTCGCTGTTAACTTATTCCATTAGGACATTTTAACATTTTAGTTAATTATATCTTAATGCTAAATATAAATACTTTATGCTTTCCTTGCCTTGAACTCCGCGCCCGCTGCGAGTCGGTCCTAATAATCGAAACAGGAATTTTTGAAAATAAGTCGATGCGTACACCCCTAACAAGCGAACTTTGCTTATTACAGTTTGTAGTAGTTCCTGCGGTGCTCACAACTAAATCTATAATAATACTGAGGTATTCAAAATTTTCAACATCCGTGTTATTGTTCCCCAAATATTTTACATAGTTATTGCTCCTCAAATATTTTGCTATAGCGCAAAGTCCTCCATTATAATCAGTGGAGTAAATATTTGGAAACTTGAGAGAGCGAATCTATTATAGTGCAAAATATTTGCTCGAACTCAGGTTATTTTAGCTACAAAAGTAATTTCACAAATTATTACAACTTGCCATACAACGATACATAAGCACAATTCGTTTTTAGTTTAGGTTTCGCAACAAACACCGACGAGGCAACTCAATTTCCTCACAATTAGCAAGTTGTGTACAGTTTATCAACTACATATCAGCACTTCTAAATTATTGCTATTGCTTAATTGTTTGCAGTTTTGTTATATTTAATCACTTATTTCTTCACCTCATTACTATCGTCTTGCAAGGCTTGGTTTTTTTAGTTTAATCAAGCATTAGTTTCACAATTCTTCATTCGTGCCCATCCATGTACCGCAAAACTTCCTTTCGTTCAAATGGAATTTTGTGTAGTTATTGATTTAAATGAGTTTTTACTAAGATTTCGATGGTATTCTATAATAATTTTCCGAAAACTAAGCTAATATTCGAATTTTAATAAATCTGTTTGAATCATGCTTCAGTTTAAGACTTTCGCTTAATACAGATTATGACATATTCCTTGTATGACACGCATTGTTTGTCAGCGTGGATTAAAACTCTATATAAATTTAATGAGGGCTTATGAGATCGTGACATCGACTAAATCACACCACATTATTAAAGATACAAAGGCAGGAAACGTCGTTGTGCATAAAGAGGTGGTGTTATGTCGATATTGGATTTTTACATGTGTAATTCATCCAAAGGCGCACTAAATAAATTACAACATTAATCTTGGCAACACTTTGTCAGAGATAAAATGGATAGCTGCTATTCACAATATATATACCGCGTATAAAGCGGTGCATGTTCAACGGAAGTGATTGAAAACCTTTGCATATTTAAAATTGAAAAATTTAATGAAAGTACTCCAACGTGAAATATAGTGAAAAATGCATAAACCGAAGTCTGCTTCGAGTTATAACATTCATAAAGAATTTGACGAACACATTAATTTGCAGAATTAAATAGTTTACATCTATTTGCTTTGGAGTAAAATTATTGCTCTTCTTCAAACGTACAACTGCGGGCTTTCTCTCTTGGTATCATGACGTTTTATAAGCCATTTAATTTGACTGCACACGAAATTACTAGAGTGTTTTTTTTTTATTTGGTAAATAAGGAAAGAAAATTTACTTCAAGCTTGTTTAGTGGCATTTTTATCGGGCATAGCACTGGGCAAAGTAAGTCTTTCGATTGATAAAGGTTTAGATTAAAACAAAAAATAACACTAAATTATAGTCCTCTTATCGTTGGAGTTAAAAGCAGCGCCGATTATTTTGCAATTATTTTATTTAGTGTTTCTTTTTTATTGCAGGTGAGTTGCGGGCAAAAATAAGGAAATGTCTCGACCTGTATGTATACTTTGTAAGTATAATAATATTTCGTAGTAAAATTAATTGTCGGACGTAAATGATTTATCACCGGCCATTTGTATTTATTGGCAGTAGACTAGTTTTATAGAGCAAAGCAATTTTTAGCGCAGTAAAATTTTATTCGTGCGGCTATTTTTAAAAGCCTGCGATATAATTATCGGTTATTTTTAATTTTTTTAATTAGTCAAGCTAATTTAGTTTGTTAACGACAACGCCGTAATCTAAACAGACGCCTGCCTGCTCTGAGCGTTCTTGCTGCGAACGGGGACAGCCCTCAAAGAGAATATTATGATAGTTGGTTGTCGGTTTTGACAGGGGTGGAATGTATATACTGTTTACTTTTTAGATTAAATGATTTATTCGAAATTTAAAATAGACATGCGGCTATTTTCAATGCGTACGGTTACAAAGTAGTTTAGAAGTTGAGCGTTTGGTTTTCACGAATACGGACGGCACGAATGGAGCATTCATTTGGGTCCAGTCATATAAGAAAAATGATAATAAATCTACAATGAAACTACGAAAACTTTCGCAACAACTAATAATAGACACAAGTAAAACGCTGATAAAACAAATGTATCATCTGTCTAGAAGGAATTAAATTGCTGAAGCGTTTAAGATGATTGTATTATATAAGTTAGCGGGAAAGGTTCTAAGTTTCCGGTTAGAACTTTCATAAGACTCAAACATATATAACTATGATTTATATGTGGCTGCTAAACTAATGTACTTGTCCAAAACTTAGAACAATAATTGAAATTTTATTAAGACGTATAATCCGGCCGGAATTGCTTACCCCTGTGAAAGTTGTGTGCGTAAGGACAACATGATTGATACGGATATAACATCCGAGGTACCCTTGCACTTGTAGGTATCTCGAAAACTTTTGTTCCCCATTAATAATGTATCTAACCTAACCAACTTTGACACTACATTCTACTACCCACTAAAAGTTTCATGTTTCGTACGCAATGCTTTCCTTCAAAAGTTCACGTCAATATGTAACAGCTTTAACCAACTTTACCAACTAACCTTAATCGTCGAACCGGCAAAAATTTCGGGTTAATGTTTCCCTTGTTAAAGCGGGGAGGGCTTTTTGCATGGAATTAAAACTTCTTAATGTTTGTAAAATTATATTTTGGAGACTGCGTGAATTTTAATCTAGGATTAGGTCGGGAGCGGCGGTAATACTTAATGAGAAAGTAAGAGATTCCTTGTAATTCGAGAGCAAAACAAATAATGGCAATAATGAAAAAACATGAAACTCACGAAATTATTATTTTCAGAAATGCCCCCCAGACGCATTAACTTCTTTTATGGTTTATTACATTCGCTGCACCATCATATTTCACATTTCCTTGTTTGATTTATGCATCCGTAATTCGAATGGATTTTTTAACGAAACAACGCGCGCAATAAAACACTGTAATTTAACAGTGTGATCTACGAAAACGAAAGGAATAAAACTGGAATACAAATAAAAGTATTGTGTGCACAGAAACAGAAATTCGTGATCGAAATATCAATTAAGGAAAAGGACAACCTGTGGCGTAATTATTATTTATTGGCCGACGTGATCATATAAATCATAATTTTGATACCAAATTACAGTGGAGGTCGCGGCCTCGAAAAGCTACTTTTCGTGCGCCCGTCGATTCAGGTTACATTTTTAAGGGTTCCCATACTAAATCCCCGTCTAAAAAATCAGAATGTTAAATTACCTCATATATAAAGGTTAAATGGGAAGCGTATACTTGTTTTTCAAGATGAAATTTCGAATGGGTATTAATTTTTATTCATGGTGCCTACTCGCTTCTAAATATAACTTCACTTTCCTCTAGTAATATTTTAATTAGAATTTGACTGTTAACAAATGTATGCATACATTTTTACATTCGGATTTTAAACAGATGGAAGATATAGTTTTAAAATTTGACACGAATTTCGTATTGATTGTAATTTTTGCAAGTGTTTTGGGGTTTGTATTTAAAATTGCAGCGTTGCTGATTTAGATGTTCTATGATTTAACATGCCGCTATGCAGAGATATTCGAAATTAAAATCAAATATTTGTTGTTATAATTATACAATGAGACCGATTGAATTTATTATTTAATTAAATAGATTATATTATGACTAGTTCGATAACATAAACATTTTGTTTAGCAATAATAGGATTTACAATTCGTAACCGCGACCAAATTCTATGACTGTTATTGATTACGATTTTGCCTTTGGCCTATACCATAAAGAATCATGAGATTACGACATTTTTTTTTTAATATAAAAGCGAGTTAATAATGATTGTATGCATTATTTTAATATGTATGATAGTGACTGGTTTGCTAGAGGGTTACAAATAAACTTATTTTTCAGTACAGCCCTGCCAAAGATAAATTCAAAATAATATTTTTACAGCCTATGAATCAAAATTTTGTTTTAATTTTGGAATTCTTAAAATTGGCGCGGGTTAGGCATAGGATGCTATTTTAATTCACCCATGTTTGTTGAAAATAATAAAAATGTAATTTAGCCTAAATTATCTTGTAAAATTGATTATAATGGTTCGCCTTATTGTTTGCATTGAGAAATTGAGAAATTCACTTTGTCGCTTCGTTTATCTGTTGCGATTTTTATGTCGCTTGGTTGCCAAACTATTTCTCTGTAACAGACTAAGTATATCCATCTGTTTAAACGTAACAAAATGAGTGAATTAATAAGAGGTAGATTTTGAAATACGTCAATGTTTTCATAGTCATGACTTCTTTGTTGCTATTAGTAGGAGAATGTGTTGAAATATAAGTCGTTTTGGCATATAATGGTTCCAAACTGAGAACGCCCCAATTTAAAACTGTCCCAAAATTTCATACTCGGCGTAAAATCTACGTCATTGTAAATAACAGAAGTGAGGCAAGAATTTTAGCTATATCCAGAAAAGCGAACAGGAGCAGCAGCGGCGGCCATAAAAATAATTTATTTTTCTTTAACCACAGGGCATAATTTATGAACAAGTGAAAATTTACAGTAACAAGATTGTTCTTAGCGTCGTTCCATTCTGCATGTATAAAAAATGATTTACTCTGTCGCCGTTCTAGCATGTGTACCCCATATCCCCCCTTCGACCCCCTTCTACACGTACGTGTTTATTTGGCAGCGCCTACCTAAATATTTTAGGGTATTGTGCTGAGAAACGCGGGCGGGAGTGAACACAGTACAATGCGTTATAAATCTTACACCTGACTTCGGTTACGGAGATTACTCTACAGGTAGGAATGCCGCAGAGGTTGAACCTCATAGTTCATAACCTTTTGGCGGTCTACGGCTGCATTGCTCCATGTCACCTCTTTCTCCGCTTAGATTCTTAGGTGGTTGAAATGCGTGAGGGGGTGTGACGTTAAACTTTTAGTATGCCGTCGAGTTAGGGTTAGGCCTGCTACGGAATGCGCTTGTTAAAGTTACCGGAGTCTAGTTCTGGCTCGACCCAGTCGATACGAATACAACGAAATATAATACAGGAATGACTTGGCACGTTTTAGTTTTGTTTGTAAGGCGATACTTTTTTCCGGACTTGTCTGGGTGTCTGGTCTTCAAGACACGGAGTTTTTGTTGGAGATTTCACGCTCTACTAATGTATCTAATGGACATACATGTACATAATTTATCAGCATGTAATGTTTGTACAAGTTAAATGCTTAAATCAAACAACCTTTTGCATCGATTAAAAAATTGTCTTCATAATCGTAATGATTTCGACAACCGTGACTCAGAATTTATTAAGTAATAATGCACGTGAAATTATGTGGGTCAATACAAATGATTTTGGAAAATATATGGGTTCATACTGATTGATTTTGCAATAATTTTGGATTGGTAAAAGTGGTTAGATATAATAATAAATAATAAGCACTTTTAACGATATGGTTGACAAACGCTTCAGTAGATTATACGAAAACGTGGTAACAAAAATTGTTATGGATAGACAAATTCATAGATAAAAATGTAAAACCGCTGAAAAAAAAATTCTGCGGCCACTATTCTCTCTCTAAGTAACTACCAGGTGCGCAAGATTAAAATGTTTTGTTGTCAAGAGATGGCGCATGAAATCTGTTGAAGTAACTTTTGGAACCCAAAGCGTCATTTTTTAGTAAGACTGCCCCTAATAAAATGTTTTATTCGTTTAGTTGTTTGCGACTTAGTAGCATTCTTCTTTTTCGTGCTAAGATGTCGAATTTTGAGCCAAATAAAGAGCATTTGCGGCATGTAATTATTTTCTTGTTCTATCGAAAGAAAACGCCATCGGAAAGTCATCGAATTGTTGTAGAGACTTACGGCGATCTTGCTCCAACTATCAAGGGTTGTGAACTCTGGTTTCAAAAGTAGCGATTTCAATGTTATCGACAAAAAACTTGAAAACCAACCCAAAAAGTTTGAAGACAACGAATTTCAAGTAATATTAGACGAACAGGAAACACAAACACAACAAATGATACCGGAGCAGTTGAATGTCACTCGGCAAGCCATTTTCGATCGCCTGAGAGTTATGGGGAAGATTCGAAAGGTTGGAAAATGGGTGCCACACAGATAGAAAGATGAAAAACTATGTGCGAAATGGTGCATTTACGCCACAAAAGAATGGGGTTTTTGCATCGGGTTGTAAGTGGCGATAAAAAATAATTATATTTTGAGAATCCCAAACGTAAGAAATCATGAATAACGCCAGGACAACCACCAACATCGAATACAAAACCGGATCGTTTTGGGAGGAAGACAATGTTGTGTTTGTGGTATGATCAGAAGAGAATAGTGTAATACGAGCTTATCAAACACGGCGAAACAGTTAATACCGTCCGCTACCGACAACAAATGATCAATTTAAACTACGCATTGATCGAAAAACGCTCAGAATAGATTCGAAGACACGGCAAAGTCATTCTGCAGCATGAAAACGCTCCTGCACATTCAGCCAAAGTGGTCAAGGATACGAATTTTTCGCTTGATTGGGAACTCTTAACCCACCCGCCGTATTCACCAGACCTAGCGACTTCGGCTTATCACCTCTTCTCATTGATGTGACACGCACTGGCTGAGCAGCACTTCAATACTTTCGAGGACGTCCAAAAATAGCTCGATGAATGGATATCAATGAAAGTTAAAGCTTTCTTTTAGAATGGAATCCATAAATTGCCCGAGAGATAGACAAAATGTATAAAAAGCAAAGACCAATACTTTGAATAAAAAATGTTTTACCATTATTCTTAAGTAATTGCGTTTTTTTTTTAAAAAAAACATTTTAAACTTGCGCACCTGGTATAAGTGCTCGAGGAAGTAAAAGCAAAGTATGTTTCACAATCCAAATGTTTCAAGTTTTCGTTTCTGATTTGTTAAATTGATCGCAGGCTAGGACAAAGGCCTTAGCTTAAAAAAGTCAATGTGTTTATCATTTGTTCAAAACTTTAAACCGAAATTAAAAAGTTGTTTGTCATACTAAAGAAAATGTTTTTAAACTATTAGGAATACAAATAAGTTTCCGCCGTTTTAAGGAAGGTGTCGCGGGGCGCGGCTATCCTTAGAATTTGCAGATGATAACCGGCTTGAAAATTAGTCTGTTCGTTCTAAATTAACATAACCCTACTATATTAGTGACTCCATGCTAGTAAAATATAATTTTTTTGAGCTGAAAATGTCTAAATTTGAACCAAATAAACGTCATTTGCGGGAACTTCTAATTTATTTCTTTAATTTAAAAAAATCTGCAGCTGAGGCGCATTGATTGCTCGTAGAAGCATGTATTGAAGCTGCTTTGAGTGAGAGAACGTGTCGTGAGTGGTTTCAAAAGTTTAAGAACGGTGATTTTGATCTAGAAGACCAAGACCGCAATGGAAGGCCATACATTTACGTAGATGTAGAATTGGAAGAATTATTAGAGGAAGAGTCATCTTAAACACAAAAGAAAGTTGCTCTCACATTAGAAGTCACTCAGCAAGCAGTCTCACATCGTTTAAAATTATTAGGAATGATTCATAAACAAGGCAATTGGATTCCATACGAATTCAAGCCAAGAGATATTGAACGCCGATTATGCATGAGTGAAATGCTGCTAACCAGGCACAAAAAAGGCTTTTTACTTCGAATCGGCACCTGAGATGAGAAATGGATACATTACGACAACCCAAAAAGAAGAAAATCATAGGGGAAACCTGGCCACGCGTCAACATCTATAGCAAAATTGAATATTCACAGAAAAAAACTTATGCTGTGTATATGGTGGAATCAGCTGGGTGTGGTGTATTACGAGTTGCTTAATCCGAGCGAAACAAACACTGGAACTCTCTACCGAACACAATTGATGAAATTGAGCCGTGCTGTAAAGGAAAAACGCCCTCAATACTATTCTAGACACGACAAAATAATTCTACTCCATGATAATGCTCGTCCGCATGTAGCGGTTCCAATAAAAAACTATTTGAAAACACTTGATTGGGAAGTGTTACCCCACCCGCCGTATTCACCAGACATAGCGCCATCCGACTTTTATCTGTTCCGGTCAATGGCAAATGCTCTGTCGGAGCAGCGGTTCACAACATAAAAAGATACCAAAAATCGGGTTGATACGTGGATAACCTCAAAAGATAAGAAGTTCTTCAGATGTGGAATCCGAATGCTGCCTGAGAGATGGGAAAAAGTGGTTGCTAGTGATGGACAATACTTTGAATAAACTTAAACTGTCGTTCTGTTACAATAAATATTCAATTTTTTATAAAAAACGGCGGAAATTTATTTGTACTCGTTATATTAAAAAGAAAAAGGCAAGTGCTAATGAAAAATTGTTTTGCATTTACGTATAAATGCCACTGTAAAAGTTAAAAAGAGATGCAGTGAAAAAAGAATGCACAATTAATTGTATAAAATTACGAAACCACCTAGGTTTTCATTAGTTAGTACGCTAAAAGTATTCTTGAAAAAATTAAGTTAATTATTAAAATACATAATTATAGCTAACTGCGTGCTTATTAGTAATTACACACTTGCAGATTATGAATATTTTTGTATTTACTTACTTTAATATACTGCATTAATAGAAACTTATCATATCCACTGGTATCTTTATTGAATTTACGTTGAGAAAACATGAATAGCGCACAAAAACATAAATCACTGGTGATCGGGTGTTTATTAATTCATTTATTTATAATTTACACAATATTCATTAAAAATATGTCAAATATTCCATTAAAATTTACTAACTGCAATAGGTATTTAAATGTTTAACGTTGATTTACCTATTGTGCATTTTATTTTCACTTGTATTTCAATTTCGCGCTTCTAATAGGTACTACGTTAATAGATGTCCAAATACATGATTAAGCTCTTATGTATTATTGACGTCGTGGATAATGAATTTCAATGATAAATAAATAATAGCACTATTTTAGAAAATTCTCAAATTCTCGCATCATTGTATTAAAACTGGTCTATTTTTGTTCAGTGTAGTGCTGCTACTTAAGTTTGTGATAGTATTTGTCAAACTACAAATTTAGGTGTACCTTTCGTATTAGTTCCTGTTGGAAATAGCTGTGGCAAAATATGATATTTTTATTATCATTTGTTACATTATTGCTTTATGAAGTAATAATAAACTTGTCGATTTGTAATATTCAATTTATTTTTGTAATTATTTTCATAAATTTATATATAAAGTCAATTTGCTGGTTATTTCAAAAGCGGTAATAAGAGGCTTTATACTTTTCTATAACGCAATTCAAGCGTATTACATATAGTACAAATACTGTTTATTTTATAATAATATACCGCAAACATTTTCCTTCGCATTGAAGTTTTGAATGCATTACTCATAAACTCAACTGCTGTTTACCGTTAGAAACATTTGACATCACAATCTTTATAAATAATAAATTATTTTCTTAAAGAGTATCATTGCAAAACACTCTTTAACCCTCCCTAGTATCGTGTCGCTGTCTACTTTTAAAGCCTACGACTCTTCGCGCTCCTCGCACCCTTCAGCCTGTGCGCCCTTTATCCCCCCGCAATAAAATAAAGCCGCCCATCGCCTTCAAGAATTTTGTACGAAGTAGGAAGAATGAAATCTATATATCCAGGGCGAGATGAATGCCTGTAACTCTGTCCCGAAACAATTGGGCTTACAACGTTACAGAGCTCCCTAGAATCTTAGATGTACACGGTGACAAAGAGCGCCTATGCTTTTCCTTACGCCAACACGAGTCTCACGTCTCACCAGGGTTGCCCATTATTTTTCGAACATAACTAGCATGGAATACCAAATTGAATTGGAAGAGCTGCCAAAACTTCCTTTTTCATATAAAAATTGTATATCGACAACGTGGGATAACCGTTCGTTAAATAAACCAAATTCATTTTCTATTATTCGCTTTACTGGGCCAGCGCGTTGTGTGCGTTACAGGTTTCTTTAATTTTAATAGCTGTCATATTTCAACGTCATTCAACCATTCT
The DNA here is from genome assembly GCA_033557835.1 of Helochares maculicollis. Classification (NCBI taxonomy): domain Eukaryota; kingdom Metazoa; phylum Arthropoda; class Insecta; order Coleoptera; family Hydrophilidae; genus Helochares; species Helochares maculicollis. The sequence continues at coordinate 29,363 of JAWQRO010000157.1, forward strand.
TACATCTCTAAGATCCCATGCATTGTTAAATCCATCAAACCAATGCTGTCTTTTTTGTGTGAGAGCCGATATCCACTTATAATGAAAATTATAATTTCTTCTTTAGACATCCCTGGGAGCGCCTCGGCGAAGGAGCTCATACATAATTCATATCGCCACACGGTTTTTTAAAGGGGTAGTAAATAAACAAAAAATTCTCGTACCAGCCACTTCCCTAGAGCGGGTCCATGTCCGACCATTATATCATCTTTTATAAGGAAGTTGTGTCCTCCCCGTTTCAGTGAATTAATATCGAGAAATTAATGTCGACGCAATGCCTTCGAACAAAGACGCCATCTGGCCGTAATGCGATTGAGATACTCGAACAAATGAACCGTCGCCGTAGTCGTCGCATCGACGCTAAACCACATATTTTCCTCGAAATACATCGTCGGAGATTGAATGGTAAATAATAAAAGCGCGATTTTTCTTTCCTTTGCGGACGGCCTACATTTATATCAGAGGGAGGCAATGAATTGTTTGTAATAGAATCGTCGTTTTTGCTTTACAAGAAATTAAGATATTAATCGATTGCTTTGATTAATTAAAATGTCATTTTATTTCATAATTAAATGGGCAAAACAATTCAATTTCATTTTTATTCACGGCACTGCGATGCTGAAGAAATTCAATGAAGAGGACTGCATTGTTAACGTACGTCCAATACAGCATCGGTTTTCACTCACATTACTTCTATTTAGCTATGAAATGAAAGAAATCAGGATTGTAATAGATTTTGCAATAAATCGGCATCACTCGACTTCCGGCATTGGTTTCTCCGGCTTCATTTGGCTGCCATCGTCAGTTCAAACACACCTAAAAAGCAATGTAAGTAAACTTTTTCTCACTCCCTATATGAATGTACGCTATTGATTACAATTCACATAGCTTTTATAAAAGCCCCCAACATTGATTGAGCACTTGTGGCCTCTCTCGAAGCATAAATCCGTCTCTGTTGGTGGAATATAGTAGATAATGACTGACTCTCATGCCAGCTCCCAAATAAAGAAACCTTGTTTCCTAGGTCTGCTGATTCGTATCAGGTTCTCTTAAATTACTTGTAAGATTTGTTTACGAGTTGCGTGTGCTGACTATTTACATTCCTTAGGCGTCGTGGGCATTCGAGAAATCTTGAAAAAGAAACGAATAGAACTCGGCCGAATGAATAATAAGCACAAACGTTTGCTTTGTAAAGCCATCGTAAAGTTATTTTTAATGGGCTTCAACAATGACAATAAATTTTAAAAGTAAAGTTTAAGCAGCAAATAAGCCTCGCCCACGTCTTTCTTTTTAATTTTTCTTTTTTACATCAAGTTTTTTGCCGGGTCCTTACCCCAATCTGATTGTGGAGCAGGGATTTGATGCAATATTTTTTATACAAGTTGAACCAATAAAAAATATTCGGAACTTTGCTCATTATAAATTTGTTTCGGGGCCTTGGGGGAAAGAGGGTATCATTCCCCTTGACAAATATTTTCTTAGTTCATATAAATAAGAAAAGTGAAATTCCTTTAAATATTGCCTTTCCCTTCAAGTTTTTAAGGAGCTTCTTGCATTTTCTCCTTATTTATTAACTTATGTCTGGTTAATAAGATGTTTGCTTCCCTTCCTTAATTTTCATTGCTATACTTGTTTTTGCGTTGGTAAGGCAAACATAGGACCGTAATTGGAAAACGTTTCAGCCACTTCCTCCAGGGTAATATTTTTTGGATTTGCAAGTTTCCAATGTTCCAATTTTCCTGCAGATTTTATGGTTGGAAGTTATTCAGTGAGCATTTATTCATTTTAAGTGTAATTCTCAATTCGAATTTAATGTTTCGAAATACGCTCGACTCGGTTCTCTGGCTCAAATCGACTCTAGGCTGTTTTGCTAATGGAGTGCAGTGGAGCACAGCTTTACCAAAGAATGAGCAAAAACATAGGGATTGTAAGTTTATCGACGCGGACGCTGTATTCTATACAAAGACATTATACACAGGTCATTAGAAATATAACATAGATGTCGGTGAGGCTTGGGCGAAATGTGTAAGTAGGAAAAAGCGGTCGTTTAGTTGGTAGGCCTGTTAAACGGAGTGGAACATCGAACGTCGGCGCCAGATGCCCGACCGCTTCTATCTTCGCCCATCCTAACTGTATTGTACAAAATTGACCTCTCACCGAGGTATACAAACTAACTATGTACGATCGCAATAGAAAGTTGGCGGACAGGTCCGTATTAACACACCTCTTTTGATTGTGTCTTTGTTTGTTTGCGCGTTCATCGCGGTGAAATATTGATGGAAGAGTCAAAGTTTAATTTACTTTCAAAGTGGAAGTTTCCAATTGTACTCTTGGACACCTACGCTTCGTTGTGTTGGTTCTGCCTACAAAATGCTTTAATTGTGTTTAAACAATCGTTGTTCGCTTTGCTGTCCGTTTTGCTTGAGCGCAATTTGCTTGTTCCTACGTTAAACTTTCAAGTGGAAATTTGCGTTTTTCCTTTTGAAAATTTTCATTGTTCGTAAAATTCTTGCGTGAAATATTTGATGTATTTTCATCCAATAGTATATCGGGCCAAGTGTCAGTATATCTATAATGATGGAAGATCGCTGCTGGATACTTGATGCTCGATTAGCATAAGCGTAACTTACAGTTTGTTATCGTTGAAGTGGTGAGGATAGCAGCCAGCAGCTACTCGAGTACTTGCGATAAATGTACATGCGGACTCCTAAGTTTGTTTCAGTAGGAAGCATCCAGCCTTGACCCGACAGGGTCGCTGTCTTTCATGTTCATGATCTTATGCCTTGTCTACACTAGAAGGAAGCAATTGGCGCCTATGCATTGGTTCTGACATATTCGTGGGCCTTAAAAACTTTTTTATAAAAACTAATTATTGCTTCGTGTTCATCCTAAATAAGGATATTCGAATTCATAAGTATATTTCTAGCGAATATAATTTATAAAACAAGATCATCTGCAAAAAACGTCAGGCAAAATCATAAACCGATTGTGCTAATCCAGCAAAAGGTAAACATTAAAACTGAATTGTAAAGTAATATCAGTACCAACAATCGATGAAACTTGCTTAAATACCTTTCTAAAAGGTTACCAGTGATAATGGCAGAGCTGCTCATAAATGACGATAGACTGTCTATTGTGTTTTCAGAAGACCATAAGATCTGAACGAGTTGCTATCCTGAATTTTAGTTTCCTAGCCTCATGACAACGAAAAAGTTTTCGCCCAAACTTTAAACCTTCATTTATTTATTGAAGGATCCTAGCATGGCATCGAAGAGACAGTAAGGGTTTGTTGGTTGTTCATCATAGGAAAACGTTTATCCTTTAGGAAGAAAGATGAAAAACTTAGATCTCACAAGAATACGCTAGGAAAGCAGTAGCTGCAAGCTACTATTTATTCTGTCCTAATTAGGGGCGGGATCGGGAATTTGAAATTTCTATTTGAATGAAACCGCTATCTCTCTCTTAGTTTGGGTAGTAAATGGTTATTAGTTAATTCAGCCCCATATGCCTATAAATTATTTATCAGAAATGCAAAATTTAGCAGCATAAAGGCTGGAAGGTGAGTTTGCTTTATATTTGCTACTAAATTAATATTAATATGATTGTTTGCATAATCAATTATGATTATATTATAATTAATATTTATTATTAATTATTTATGTTAGCGGAAAATGATCGAAACAAAGTTCATTTATCATTACTAGTGTAGTAGTAGTAGTGCCATAAAATAACTGGGTCAAGCATATGATTTTTTAATATTTTTGACAATGAAAACTGTCTGTTTTGGATATTTCTGCAAATAATCTGTCAGTTGTTTTTCACACTTTAATTCAAAGTTATCGATTATATATATCTCACCGTTAGAAAACAAACTATTTTGTTTGAAATATTCGCATTTACACCATAAAAAGTTAAAAACCTAACTCGATGACAAACAAAAAAAGAGGAATAAATAGCAGAGAATCTATAAATAACTATAACGAAATTAAATTAGAAGAAATAAACACGTTTTCAAATAATATTAACAAAGAAAATCAACACTTGATAAAAGAATAACTTAAAGTTGTCGTTACAATGCTAATAAAAACGCATATAAGTAATAAATTAGCACGATTTAAACTGAATGAAGCCACCAAAATCAATCTTACAACAAAGAACAGTAAACAACTTAATGATAAATAGTATAAATGAAGATACCAACATCAACATTGCAGAAAAATTCTAAACCACTAGGAGTTTACTTTTTGCTAAAAATTATTTAAAAAATCGACGATTTTGATCTACAGTTAGTTCTAGCACCTACAAACTATCAACGTGTAGTCTTATTATGTCCAAGGCTCGAAATAAATAAGACCATTCACTACTAAATTCTTTGGATTCTACAGAAAAATATGAAAATAAAACAATACATTTATAGTGTAAAATTATATATTTAGGCGCCGCCTCTTTCTACACAAACATCCCTATAAATTTAATAATGGATACAATTACAAAAATAAATATTGGGATAAAATAAAAAATATAGACTTTAACAAAAAAGAATTGAATGGAGTTCAACTCTACATATTTTATAGCTAAAACACGTACTACTCAATTTTCTTGCTTTAAATGTGTACATGATCTCATTTCTACATATTTTCTTGCTAATACCAACGAATTATTAAGCACAATACTAATTTCTTCCCCATATTACCCTTCAAATTAATACTTTGCCTATCGTCTCAGTATTTTTTTGTCTTTTGGTTAAAAACCCATGTTTCGTATTCATCTAATAAAATCGGCCTTATTGCGGTTTCGTATAGTCTAAATTTAGAGATGTTTTGCCCTTTCTAGATTCATGATATTCGCAATTCTATTGGCTTTACTCAGTCTCCCATCAATTGTCTTTTTTTCCTCGCATCTGTTTGTTATCAAAGCGCCCAAATACACACATTGGTTCACGTTCTAAAAATTTTTCTCTCTTTTGCATCTTTTTTGATTCTTCTCATCTTCATGATCTTGTTTTTCATTGCATTTACAACCCTCACTGCCATGCCTCTTCTATCAATCTCTGTGTTGTCTTTGATTTCCTCTTTATTTTTGGCTATAACTGCTCCGCATATACTACAATCTGGTGACTCTTATACAATATGTTTCTGTCTTTGTTGAGTTTGTTGCTCCTTACTCTCTTTTCCAGCATCATATTAAAAAGTACTGTTGAGAACAGATCCCCTTGTTCCTTTCACTGCAAAGTTATTTCCTCCCTTTAGTTCTTACGTTGTCTTCTCTATTGTCATTATAATCAATCTGCAATTTTGCAGGTATTTTGAACATCTACGTCTCCTCTATCACTTTACCACTCTTTAACGATACGTAAGCCTTCTTAAAATCGGTAGATAGCAATGCAGCCAGTATATTGCATGCATAACATGTTATCCATACCACTTTCTTTATAAACAACTGGTCCTTTGTCCCTTTACTTTTCCAGGACACTGCTTGACACTCTTATCAATTGTTCAATCATCCATTAAACCATCGGCCAAAAACTATAAAAACTAAAATATGAAGAAGTCTACAAAGTTTTCATGAACAATAATTAAGCAATTTACCACCTAAAAATAAAACTAAATTTGTGCTAGGAAGGACTACTAAATCTCTATTAGAAAAATAAAAAACTAGTTAACCAAAAATATTTATCACCTTCATTAAATAATTTAACATCGTACATTCAAAACAGAAATCAAACAATTTGGTACAATACTAACCGTTAGTACGACAAAAAATCTTGTTATTCACAAATACAAGAAACAAAAGAACAACAACATCATGTATGAAACAAATTGAAATGAATACAACGACTACGTATATATGTGTTAATCAGTATAAAACTGGCAACAATAGTAAATCAATTAGCACACTATTGGCCAAACAAGCAAACGAACACAAATATAATTTTTGCTAGAGAGTTTCGAAAATTAAAAACAATCCAAGAAAATGTTTTCCATTGCATACGTCACATAAAAATTGAAGTAAATACTTGCAATAGCTAAAACCTTCTACCTTCATCCTATCTAAATGTCACTAATATATAATAACTTCATTTCTCGGAAATAAAAAGTTATGTATGTGTCATGCATTTACAGCAGCACTGTGAAGAAGGAACTAAATCTATATAAGTTAGTAAACAATATGTTTAAAAGAATGCCACTGATTACATTAGTAATTTTCAATCTGAGGGTTTACATATTATATTTGAAATTAATTTGGTTGGAACATAAATAGATGTATTAGAAAAGGAAATAAAGCACAAAATCAGAAAAAAAGTTAGAGAAGTATGACGTCGCAGTAACTCATGCCATGTACGAAAAACTAGTCGCAAGTATCATCTCATTAAAGTATAAAAATCAACTTAGTTGATTTAAAACAGAAATCTTAGATACAATCGTCACATGGGACAAAAATTGATTTTGATTCTATCCTATTTTGTTGTAAAACAATGCACTGAAACTCAAGACAGCCATTCATGTTCGTGAGGAGACTGTCATCATCAAAAAATTCTATTGAAATTCAATCAATACGCCTATATCCAGCCAAATCAGCTAAACTCCCTCTATCTATAATATTATAAACACAATAATTTGTTGACAGACAGTTGAAGGACGTGCAGTTATGTAAATATTTAAACAATTACACACATCTTACCGATATGTTAAACAAAGTTAAACTGTGTTTATTACATGTCATAAACCCATTGTTTGCATAAATGTAGATAATGATGCCAGTATACGTCGACTTATCGCTGGTATTGTATATAACGATTCACTAGAGGATTAATATTTATAAATTTACTAAAAAAATGGATCTGCATTAAAAACAACGCAACGAAATTGAAATTTCAAAATTTCTAACAAAGGTTTATCAATGATTATTTACTTAAACAAAATGAAATTATTAAATAAATTTTGCATGTGCACCAAGAACGTCTCATTACATAGCTAATTTCAAGGAACATCGTAATACATTTCGTGCACACCTATTAAAACCGAATAATTTATTTCCGAGTACAAGTAAAAATAGGTAACAATACCTAGTTCTTCGTAATTCTAAATAATTTCCAGTGAGTAGGGAACGAAACTTACAGCATGTTATTAAACAAATCGATACATCAAGTCTGATAGTTTAATTAAAAATCAAAAGCGTTGCAAAATTCTTAGAAATTCTGCTGTGTGCTGCAAAATATCAGGCCATAGACATGCAAATTGGATCTAGTAATTCGCTTTATTTAATAATACCGCCATTATGCCGTGTAAATAGCATAAATTATATTAACGCACGCATAAATGCATACCAGGATATATATGAATAACTGAAGAGCCTTAATTACCTCAGATGATAATGGGCAATTTATATATCTGCGAATTCCGCATTGACAATTCCGTGTATAAAAAAAGACAATTATATCTAATTGCTTTGCTTACAATACTATGCATACCTATCAGTGTATTATTATGCACCGCACTATTGTCGGATAATTGAAAAAGTGCATTCTATGCAAATAAAATTACTTAGTGTATTTGTCTTACTTCCGTACACGTTTTGCTAATAGCGTTTATCGTAGGGAATAAGCAGTACAGAAAGGTGTTTGTAGTTTGAGGGGAAATTCTGCATTTATCTTCACCGTATACCCATCTTAGAAACTCATTGTATAGTTGGGTTATCTTTCTCAGAGCTGTACCTCCTTGCCATTACCAGAATTTTGTTTTGTGCTATCATTATATTTTTATAAAGTATATCTTAGTTTGCATTTATTGGAATTTGACATTACATTCAACCAAAAATTAATCGTTCAACGAAGTCTAAATAAATCCCACAAGCAACGTCACTTCATTTGGTCTTGATTAGCAACAGCAAAACGAGTGTACGCCAGTGTGGACCAATGATATTAAAAAGAGGTGAAAAGGTTTTAGATAAGAAATAGAAAAGTCAGAAGATCATACTTTATGGTAATTTTTTGGTAATTGGTGTCAACTCACGGGCTGTACGTCTTTATGGCTTGTCCTATGTGTTTCTTGAGCAATGATCAACTGAATAAACATTAATTATTTTGTACGGATTTACTGCCAACAACAGAGTATCCAACAAAAAACACGTCTGCTATTTTCCGTACAATTTGATGGTACACCTTGAGAAAATTGAATTGCGATATAATTGCTTCCAGATATTTCCAAGATAGAATTACTGTAGCGTTACGAATTTTCTTCCATAGGAACGAGCGCACAGTTATTGTTAAAAATTTTATAAAGCAACTATCAAAGAGGAATTTTACGGCATGCTTCATATTGCACGATAAATGCAAGGATTAAATTTCATCCAGCTATTGGTAAATTTTCAATAACATAAAAGTTAACCATTCAACGTATTTTTATTGAAATTTCGCAATATATTTTTCACGGGATATTCCAATATTCGAAATTTACTTTTATTTTTACATTTGCAGCTGGCTGGCATCGCAACTTTGACAAAGAAACGATCCAAACAATAAATACAATCAGCTTGTAATAAGAGATCCTTCATATTAATGGTTTTATAATATGTACTAAGCCTTTGAAATACAACCGAAAGTTTTGCCAAGATGAAATAATCATCCACGAATACAATGCAAACTCCGCTTTTATCTGCGTCTTTTTAGGGAAAAACTCTCGTTAAACTAATTCATAGCGCCTGACTAGTGAATTATTTCAGACTTAGCAAGTAATAAACGGGCACAAATTCATCGCAAGCCTCGCGAGCTTCATTATTTTAGCCATAATTTTAATTAACCTAGCATGACTAGCTCTGGTGTTATTGCAGTTATAGAAACTCATTGGGCTTTTTTTTTAATTTCAGGTAACTACTGAGCACTATTATTCTCAGCTGTGTGGGTGGTCTTAATATGCGGAAGGTAAGGTAGTTATGATCGATTATTTCCTGCGGGAGTGAATAAATGTCTGTGTACTGCGTCGAGCGAGTCAGGTGCCTATTAATAGTGTTTCAACGATTAAAGCGCACCTTGACTCTGTGAAATATACTAAATTTTGGAATGGCTGTGCAAGCAGACGTGCTTTATTACATCTGGGAAAGTTTCTGCCATATTTACCCTCGCCTCGGTTGCAGAATGACGTCATATAATTGAGAATTCAAAATTTGGAATTTTATTAAATGAGGGATTTGGCGAAGGGGAAACGCAGATAATTACGTGACGTGGGAGTTTTGTCAGTAGAAGGAGGAAGCTAAGTTCCTGTGACAGAAGCCTAGAACTCATTTAATTATTACCTACCGAGCCAAACAAACAGTTGGGAAAAAGAGGAGAACATTTTGACCCATTTCCAAGATAAATTCTTGTCAGATGAGCATCTGATGTGAGGCAAGTAGCTGTGCCACGTTTTATTAATAACGTTCATCTCGAGGGCAAGTGCAAGTATGCGTCACACGTAAGAGTTTAAATGACATCTGCGATGTGGGTTGCGATGGTTGTACACACATTTGTTATTCAATTTACTGGAGAATCTGTGGCAGCAAGATAAGGATTAGTAGCTGAGTATAGAAGTGAAGTACAAGGGAACGAACGCGCTTTGGCTCTGTCACATTGTCTGCCTGCTTCTGCCTCTCTGACGACGACGGACGGCGACGCTCTCTGATGATATTTACTGTCATCATGTGTCCAACTCTTGAATTGTTATGACGGGTACGTGACCCCGGCCGACCTCGCCCACTTCACTCCCCTCTAGCCTTTTAATAATTATGCGATACGAACACCGATTAACAGTTCAAAGACCTTGTTGTTGGCCAAGGCGTCATATTTGCAATATTGGCAAGAAATCGTCAAAGATTAGAAATTCGTTCTTGGTTATACTTGACAATGAATTCGGATCTAGATACCCAGATGCGTTGAGTGTATGGTTCTCTTTACCTTTCGATATTTAAAATTATTCGTGTAGTCTGCAGCAAATTTAGCCTTGAAGAAAACAAGTCATTTTTCTAGGTTTTCTCTATCTGTTTTTTTTAGGAAAGAAAATTGAAATGGAGTTTTACCATAGTTCAAGTTCTATTTTCGATGTAAAGCGCTTCGTGGTACGACAATGGAAAAATTAATATAAACGATTATAATAGCATTATCGAAGTCCTTATTATTCAATCAAATATTTATTAATTGATTTTAACGCACGAACTGAGATTTGAGCATTACTCATAGTGTGAATTACAATAAAGTGCAGCTTATGAATATTTGATCAGGTCAAGGAAGGAGTATGATCGAAGCGTGCACGTAAATGGGTTCTATTGGATCCTATAAAGCTGAGCCTAACTAACCGGCTTTACGAGTCTTGAAGTGACATGATACAACCAGTACTAAGTAAAAAACTACCTAATGCTTTTGTTAGTCAATTGTTTGATTTAGTATTCATTTATTTAATTTAGAAAAACGACACTTTATTAATTTGAATTTAAATCGAATTTAATCATATCCAATTCTCATATAAGAAGAAAAAAAATCCACCACGGAGTTCAAAAAAATAACAGCTGGAAGTTGTAATTATTATAATAGAGGAAGGTGATATGCAAAAATCGATACATAACGCCATTGCATAGTGATATACAAGAAAACGTGCTCTTTAGGCTCATATTTTTAGCAACCAATAATTACTTTATTCCTATCGTATTGACTACTCTATTATTATTACTGCCTAGGTGTTCGGTAAGAACAGTTCATTTGATGTACTTTATAAGCAAACTGATTTCAAATTAGGTTTCGTGCATACTTGCTGCTTCGGAGATCTAAAAAGGAGCAATCTTTGATTGTGTGTTGTTTCTCCTCTAGTTATACTGCTTGATCTAAAGTGGAATCATCTTCATTCACACGATTACTTTTTAAAACATCCTATCAACTTTTCTGCCAATTAACAGTAATAGCTTTATTTATCTAGCTAATTTTTATCAGTAGGTAATAATATAATAATAATTTTGCTATTAATTTGAACCTTCATGTCTTTGGGTATTTAATGCTTCATAAATATCAAAATTAAATAAAAGCGTCACTTCTGACGATGCTTCTTATTAAAATGAGGCGAAACTGTAAATATTAAGAGCTAAATAAACACCTATAGCTACTAAATAGCGTTTAATTCATAAAATTAACATCAATCAAATAAAATACGCTATAAAGATACAATAATTATTTATATATATTTATGGAGACCATTCCAAAAGAAAGCTTCGATTTTCATTGATATCCATTCATCGAACCAAATTGTGCAATGTGCAAGAGCGTTGTCATGCTGCAGAATGACTTTGCCGTATCTTCGAGCCCATTATGGGTGTTTTTCGATCATTGCGAGACTTAAACTTAAACTGTTTCGCTGAGTTTAAGAAGCTCGTAGTACACTACTCGCTTCTGATCCCACTACACACACAGCATTGTCTTGTCCCCAAATGATCCGGTTTTGTACTCGATGTTGACAGTTGTCCTGGGGTTACCCATGATTTCTTACGTTTGAGATGTTCAAAATATATCCATTTTTCATCGACAGTTTCAACCCGATGCAAAAGCATTTCGCACAAAGCTTTTCGTCTTTCTATCTGTCGTTCGTCAAGTTTTTGTGGAACCCATTTTCCAACCTTTTGAAATTTCCCCATGGCTCTCAGGCGATCGGAAATAGCTTGCCGAGTGACATTCAACTGCTCCACCATCATTTGTTGCGTCTGGGTATCGTCCAGACCCAACAGCTAAACCGAAGATTTTGGGGCACATTTTTTATAGTGTAGGCATATAATATGCAAGACATCTTTGAAACAACGTGTCTAGAAGGATGAAAATGGGAATTGAATGAATTTATTGCGCCACTTATCTCAAAAACTAAAGATACGGGAGATATGAAAATTAATCTTAATGAATCTTCATTCAAAATTTGGAGAACCATATGAGACCGATTTTCAGTAATTGAATTCACGGCTGAGGATGGGTCTCTTCTAGGCATACAGATATACAGACATAGTGATATTGATAAAAACCCAATTATGTTTATTCTCGTATAAAGGCTAAGTAATACGTGCTACGCCACGAAAAATTATCGCAGACACCCTAGAATCTACCTATAAAAAATGGAGATGAAGATTCTTCTTAAAAATAAATCGTTTCACCGTTTTTTGACAATTTAATTAAAAATAGGGTTAGTGATAATTGCTTTTTCATCCAAATTGCTGTAATTTATAGACCGTTGGTTATGAAATCAAAACAATTTACATACAGGTATCCCTTCAAAATAATTAGACACACAGTTTTTGGTGTTACGATAATTTAACTTGGGAGGCATGAAGAGATAGTCTCAAAAAATTTTCGCGAAATGTGTCAACTATTAGTAACAAAAGTAGTAGTAGTAACAAAATTAACATTTTGATTGTTTCCAAAACGGTTGTGTCACAAAATAAACTGTTTCCATTTGATTTCAGTACAAGAGGAAAAAAGAGGGAAAAGTTCTTAACAGTTAAGTCTAATGATGATGTGTTATAATTTTCCATATTTTAAATTTAATCTAAAAACAAGTTTGACTCCTATCTGTTAGTTTCTTTGTGCAATTAAGTTTGCTTATCAAGATTTTAAAACGATGGAATCTTCTTGAAAATGTAGGTGGAGGACTGGATTTGGTATATTTCGGCTTTAAAATGCGAAAACTGGCGATAAGTTTTCCGAAAATAGTCTTTTGATAGTGTAGACAATTTAAAGGGAGGCATATTTTCATTTTATCTTCTTGTTATTTGGAAGGTGGTCAAGCAAGTCACTTAAATATATAATCAAAATATCAACCCAAAAAAGCTTAGTTGTGCAAAGATATTTTTACTCTTTGAACATCCATTATGTTATGTTTGATATTGAAGAGTAATTATATTACGAGAAAAATGGGGAGTACACGCATAATATTATATTTCAATAATGAAGAATATTACAAAATTTTAGTATTATTTCATTATTACATTTCTGTTGGATCTTTTTTTCTCTTCAATACCATGAATTGTTTTGAGACATAGCAGGACAAGGCAGCCTAATATTGACGATAGCTAGTTACAGTATTTTCTTAGAGAGAAACAATTTCATAAAATCAACTTATTTCGCACAAGTAAGCCTGTGTAGTAGAATTGTATAATATAGTAAAAGATACATAGTTGCATTAAAATATAAGTGCCAAGTAATAATAAAAATGTCGCTTATTATCAAAAAAGTTTCGAGTTCGTTTTGTTTTTATTTCAAATTTTAACTGTTCCATGAGTCGCAAAAATACTAGTCTACACAGCGTTATAATTTCCATGAATGTTTAGCTTTAATATTATTTATTAAAATAACATGCTATGTTTTATTTGCTAAACTCAATGTTTTATGAATAACATGCAAAGAACAATCCACACATTACTCATTTGCAATTATTTACAATTTCCGTATTCAAATTTTAATCATAAAATTTAATTACGTTTATAATCAACATGCACGTTTGTTAGTGCCAGACTTGTATGTTGCATATGCCAAATTAGCACTCACGCTGTGAAAGCTGTGCGTAGAAAGACTGAAAACTTTGGAGCGTAGGCGAGAACTTATATGAAAATTATAAAATCTTATTACTTCTTAACCAAACCTCATAAACGCCCAAAAAATATGAAGTCGCCTCCGAATCAAATGAATATTACACGAACTAAAGGTATGGACGCACCTTAAGAATCGTCCAGATCCAATCATCAATAACCGAAGGCAGTTACCAAGAGACGCATGGGAAAGTGTAAGAAAAGGTCATTATTTTCGAACAGCACGTAAACATAGGAAATCCATATAAATTTCGCACAACAGCTACTCGCCAAAAAGATTTTCCACCGCACAAAGTTTGTAATTCTTCCGTACAGGGCGTGGAAGTAATAAATCTGCATAAAAAACGGACCTATTTTTTCCTGCTCCTTTCGTTCGTCCGAGTGATTTGTACGTTACGCTGCATTTCACCTCGCGATTTTTTTCCTAGCCTATAGAATGTTACACGTACTGAGACAGAAATTGATTACCTGTAATATATTCTGAATTCACTTACTCCCAACGGCTAATGTCGATAGACCGATAGAGGCTTTTAACAAACAGGAAAGCTTGGCAGATTACCTCATTATTAAATCGAGGAAAAAAAAAAATACCGGAAAAAGTCAAGTTCCCCAAGCGCCCCATCATTTTTTTTGTTTTATACATTACTCACTTTTCACCTTAATAAATGTTTTGTCGTTTCATCCCAAAACGATCCCTCGATTAATCCCTTGGTTCATAAAATGCTTTTATTTAAACTATATATTATACTTGCATGTAAGCCAATCAAATCTTCTCCAAACATGTTTCTAAATACCAACTAGGTTGAGCAATACAACCGAAATGTCGAACAAATGGAAACATTAACAAGTGAAAATAAATCGATTGGAAAAGTCAAAGACTGAATTAATTCAGATAATAACAAATGCATTCTTCTTAAATCTATCGAATGAAAATAAATGGAAAATATCTATAAACGAAAATATTTCTCAATAGAGTTTACCTTTCAATTGAAAATATCTTTCAAGCAAGAAAAATATCCCAAAGAAAATGCTTGAGCCGCGGTAGCAAATAATAAATCTTTCACAACTCAGGCGATCAAAAAGAACAATTTCCTTTCTGTTTAGAATTTTGTGGTAGGGAGAATTAAGCTGTATAAATATACGCTTTACACCAGATGCCACTGAAGCATTTTTATGAGCTCAACGAAAATATACAAGAAAGTCTGTTAACAATATTATATAAACATTTTTATATAATTCATGGGATGTTGTTTGTAACAAGCGCGATCTAAATGATGCCCCCGCCTAACGAGTACACCGAAAACACCCATTTAGAACACACAAAGAAAGCCATAAAAAGAAGTAATTCTGCAGATAGTATGAGAAGCTTTATCATGAATATTGACTTATCCAAGCAATTTCCCAGCGAAAAAAAGAGTAGCCCAGCAGTAACGAAATTTCCAATTTAGCAAAAACATAAAAGAAATATTTCACAAAAGTGCATCAAGGATACGCCATTAAAGAAAATTTAATACCGTTTACTTCCATTTTTATAGAAAATAAAACGAAATACAATTTCGACATCCACGTCCGTGTCCCAGTTAAACTTTTCATTTGGTTCTTGTTAAATCGGGCGTGTAGAAATTTTATGATAACATTTCCGGTGAAATTCATATTACTGTTAGACGTATCATTTCCTTTAGTTTTTCTCTTCGTGCGATTCCAGATCCGTTGTTTAGTTTTCCGCTTCCCTTTGAAAATTTTAAATCCATCGTGAACTTGAAACGATTCTTTGTTGTATTTACTTTGGGTATTGTTTACTTTGTGAACCTTTTGGATTTTAATTGAGTGTTATCTTGGATTTGTACGGTATCAGCTCAGTTGTAAGACGGCATGAGCAATTTTCTAACTACTGTACTATAGTAAATCCCATTTAAAAATGTTTTTGATGTAGCGTCTTGTGTGGCTTGGTTAGCCCGGCCCGGTTATGCAGGACGATATTTGAATTAGTAGTTGCAGTGATCTCAGCTGCTCATAAATAATAGGAATATATCATATTAAAATGAGATGTGTGCAGGGAACTGCAAAACCATTGCAATGCCTTTATTAAAAAATATATATTTCCAAAGTCTATTAACTCACAAAAAGGCTATTTCGTTTCGTGAATAACGCGTAATAGTCGTCATTAAACAAGCTGGATTAAATCAAATAAAACTCATCAGCAAGGTAAAAACGCACATATACTCACACGTTCAATTCACATATGTACAAAAACCAACAAAGGTCAGTTATTCAATACTTGAATGTCATCCTAATTACCAGGGCGCCATTACCTGTAGATAGGAATTGTCGACATAATAAGGGGTTGCGGAACTCAATATCTGCTCCACTGTCCGACGTCATCCACCTCTATTTGTCACCCCTTATAAATTGTAGTAGCGCGCCTCCGTGGCAACCTTATTATAGAAAAATTACCCATCATGATACATACTTTTTAAATTGCCAGTGCATGAAATTGATTTTTTTATTCGCGGGTTTTCTACCTAAACCGTGTTTGGGGAGCAATATTGTATTTTGGATGACTTTCACTTTTGCTTCTTTTGCACAAGGGTCGCATAAAATGATTCCCCTGTACGATGCAGGTCGAAGCGCGATCCAACTTGACTCCTCAAATCGTTAAACCGTTGATCTACACCAAAAACCGCCCTAATGTAAACTAAATTTCAAAACACATTGCAACTGTACGTTTTCTTCTCACATTTGACTGTATAAGATCGCGGAGCTCCTAAGCAAAGCAGTAAATTTTCTGGAGCAACAAAAAATTTGAGCGTTGATGCGAACCAATTCAATTCGGTTTAAAACTAAGAAATTCAAGAAACAATTTAAAGCAAGCGGAAGGCAATAAATTAAGGATCAGAACACTATTTCTCGAGATATTTCTTTCATCCATCCATAAAAATAAAAGCTTTAAAGGATAAGAGCGCTGTAAAACCTTTTATGTTATTAATCGAAGCAAACGCAATGTAATTTCCAATAAAAGCTTGCATTATTAACATATAGCAGATATTCCGTAGTGAGAGGGAACAAAGCGCGAGGAAACCAGTTTTCTCTTTAATAAATTATATAGAAACGTTATTTTAGAATATATCTACCCTATTTCAGGCCCTTAATTAATGAACCAATAAAAGTTTTCTCCTTTCATCGCAAAGTAAAATGGAATGAGAATAAAACAATGGGCCCGAGGCCTTGTTACAAGTTGAAAAGCGCTGTTAATAAATTTTGTAAAACAGAACTTAGATGTAATTTGTGTTTATAGCTGCATACTTTCTTATATAGACCGAATACCTTTGAAAGACGTCTCTTTTCATTGTCGCGGAAGAGTGGGGAAACGGCAAATATGCGGGAAAGAGGTAACAAACAAAAAGCCATCTACCTAAATCATTATTTCGAAATTAGTCCTCGTCACCTCATAATTCTCCCTTTCTTGATTTGTATGCTAATGGCAACGCGCTGTGCCATGTATTTTCATTTGTGTTTGCTATTGCATTTTATAAAATCTAGGAGTTTTTGTGCCTTGATTTTTGGGACCCTAAAAATGTTCATGTATTTATCTATCTTAGATTGTAGTGATGAATAGGCGGCTTCTATTGTTTTAATGCTCTATACAGTTATCTGAGCGAGGGAACGGTTACCCAATATCGGAACAAAAGCCTTTTCGGCTATAGTTTGCACTTAATTCCAGTTCCGAAATTTCTGTTTTAATTCTTCGTACGCAGCTCATAGTTTTGTATCATCAAAGTGCGTTGGGGATAGGATTTTTTTGGGAACGTCCTGTATTTGGTATTGATCGGGTGTTTTCAACCAGCTCTGCACAGAACTATTCTGTGAGGGCACAATTTAAACTTGGCAAAAGATAGGACACAAAGGGATGCCTTACGCGATCCAATCATATTGGTACAGCTCTTGAAAGTGCGTCGTATCTATAAGGAAACGCAATTCTCTCTACAAGTGTGCTTTGTAGAATTGGATTAATGAGCAAAATGTATGGATGAGGCTTTCTAAAGTAACCTAAGAGATAGAATAGATACTGTATACATGGAAGGATAATACTTGGGGAAAATTTAATTTGCGCCCTACCATTTTGCTCCCGATTATTCAGGCTGAAAAAACCTTTCGTATTTCCCTAATACGTGAAAGTTTTTACTAACAAAGGTGTAGCTATCTTAAATAAAACATGAAATCGTTACTTAAACAGAGCAACATGGTTTTTTGTTGTTGTTTTATGACTTTTATACCCATTTAGTTCGTGTTTGCGTAATATGAGTGAATCCTATTAGCATTTAGCTTCCCAAAACCAGGTCAGCACCCCTCGCTAAAATATACAATCAACACATGCACCTAGTTTGCTGCAATTACAGGAACAAACCAACGAATTTATTCAAATTGGAAACCAACTGGTGTACGAACTCAGAGCGGTCAATGGAGAGAGATCGGTATCGTGAACACGGAACTGCTTTTCAAAGCGAATTATTAGTGTTAAAAAAATAAGTAGTGGCACTTTGTTGATTAAATTACCATATAAAGTGGACCGTAATGATGTATTATTGAACACGAAACCAACAAAACCTAACAGACCTAACAAGAAGTCACCTCTAATGATCCCTGTTACTGAATCTATCGCAATCATGACCACTAAACTTGTTTACATAAAAATTAGGTACCTCCTACAGCTGCGCCTGCAATTTTCATGGTCGCGTAGGTTGATTAGGTTTGATTAGTTTTGGCTGTAAACATAGTGATACCAATTTCATTTTTGGGCATGCTTTTAAAGCTGTATCTCTGCTTATCGGCTATTCGTTAGGTCATCTATTGTACTGTCTATTAAACGGGAACTTTATTATATAAGCAGAAAGTATTTTCTTTAGATACTTATTGTAAAACTAATTGAACATGAAGTTTTATAACCGATACGAATGAAATTTTTCAGTCATGTTCATAAACTGGAAGGTTTAACCAAAAATAATTTTCGATAATTATCAACTTAGTGGAGAATTGAAGATGCCGACAACTTGTTACCTAATTTTAGACATCGCATTTTTATCGAGTCTTAACTGTTATTTTCTAAGAAAATCTCACTTTCCTTATTATGATGTATAAAGTTGTATAGGGTATTTTGAGGTTGATGAATTCAATTAAATTTTCTTATTTACAAAATACAAAACATGAAGACATCGTTTTACTCTTCTAAACGAAGTGTTTTACTGTATCATTTCAGTTAAACCGGAAAATTCACGGAATATATTTTGATCTACTAAAAAATTAATCTATGAACACACATTTTGTGAACAATATATTCGAATGATTTTCGTACCAGTATTATGTAATCAAAGGCTAACAAGTTTATACAAAATTATAGAAAATTTTGAATTTACTAGCATACGAAGAAGTTAACAAATTCTCCTAGAATGATATTCATTGCAGTCAAGAATCAGATGAAAGATTTTTGTCCTCTATATATTATACGAGGAAGAGTAAACTGAAGGTATCATGACCATAAAACAATACGATAACTAGATTTTGAGAGACCATTGGAAGTACCTGTTTTTTACATAGGCTGAAGATTTTCAAGAAAAATCATAAGAAATTAATAAATACGGAATTTGATCTGGCAATCTCTGTATTATTTTTACAACTTGTGTACAACTTGCATCGGTGGCTGAATATTGCGCCCAAATGTTAAACATTCTTACAAGAATGCATATTTGGAAAGTCATTTGGTTTATCCAAGTAAATGCCACTGAAAGGAAACGGTATTTAAATTCAGAACTCATACATTAAAACTTGTTTTGCGAGATAGTCTAAATCACTTTCATAAAACAAATGAATTTTTGTATAATAATCAATTATTTTGCTTCAAGAAGAACTAGAGACCACAGTAATCATCAACTGAAGAAGCTTCTGCTTCCCTTAATCGGGATTCGTATGCTTCATTTGCACGCTTCTTGCTACGAGACTCATTTAATCCTTAATATTGTTTTAGTCAGGGTTCTTCGTCGTAAATTAAATCACACAAAATGCAACCAAAGCTAATTCTTTATAGTTGCGTTCACACTTTGTTAATGTTTATGAATTATAGGTAATCTGAATATCTATTTTTAGGAGGACGTGGAATGAAAAATAAAACCGAAAGTGATACTTTACCGACATATTTTGGTATCTCAGTTTAATTCTTTCACCCTGGTGACTGTTTTAATTCTATAAATAAAATTGCCGTATTGTTGGAAATTCGTAATCATTAAGAATCCAGTAAGGTTTGATTATTCTTTGAGTATGAATACGTTAAGGGAGGAACAAGCGAAACAAATTTAACCCGGTGTCGTTTCGTGATTACGATTTGAAATCATCTTTTTAACCTTGATCACTCTTTCTTTCTGCGAGAATTGACCGATCGAAGAGAGTAATAGCAGTACATGCGACCCTTGGATTTTCAGAACCAACTTTTATTGTGTACGAGCCTTAGTAGTTTACTTGAAAGACACAATTTACTCATGGTAGAAAGTTAAAAATATATAAATCTCGCTTATTCGGCGATGGGGCTGCATTAAGGCCAAACAATTTTTCAACATATTTCTCTAATTTTCTTGCTTGTATATTGATCCGGCAGGACAACGAACTATTCTTATTTTACCCACTGAGCTAGCCGGGTCGCTTGACAGGATTTTCGATTATTTAAGACTCATAAACGTTCGAGAATCGACAATTTGACCTGTTCTAAACTATTTTAGGCTTTTAGAATCTTACATTTCTATATAAGAGAAGTCACTCAGTTGACATAGCAGCTAATTATACAATGTATATAACAGTATATAAATGTCTATTCAATATTTAAATAAATATATAAATTATTCACGTTGACTCCACTTTGTGTACTTTAATTCACTACAAAACGTCATATTCGTTTAGTTGTTTACAAGCATTATTGGACGAAGACGATACACAAACACAACAAATGATGGCGGCGCAGTTGAATGTCACTCAGCCAGCGACGAGGAAGATTCAAAAGGTTCGAAAATGGGTTCCACACAAACTGAACGAACGACAGATGGAAAGGCGAAAAACTGTGTGTGAAATGCTGCATTTACGCAACAAAAGAAAGGGTTTTTTGCATCGGGTTGTAACTGGCGATAAAGAAATGAATATATTTGAGAATCCCAAACGTAAGAAATAGTGGTTAACGCCAGGACAACCATCAACATCGAGTACAAAACCAGATCGTTTTGGGAGGAAGATAATGCTGTGTGTGTGTGTGGTTGGATTAGAAGGAAATAATGTACTACGAGTTTCTCAAACCCGGCGAAATAGTTAATACCGTCCGCTACCGACTACAAATGATCAATTTAAACCACGCATTGATCGACAACGCTCCTGCTCATTCAGCTAAAGTGAAAGGATTTCTTCAGTTGGTTGGGAAGTCCTACTCCATCCGCCATATTCACCAGACCTGGCGCCTTCTGATTATCACCATTTCTAATCGATGGGACACGCACTGGCAGAGCAACACTTCAAGGCTTTCGAGGATGTACAAAAATGACTCGATGAATGGATATCAATTAAACTTGCGGATATATATATATATATATATATATATTAATTAGAGGGACCGGAAAGTAATGTCGTTTTCTTAAGTTTTTACATTTTTAACAACTTTTTATTTCTAATCAACAATATATTCACCTTCGTTATCAACAACCATTTTCCATCTAGTATACAAATTTTCAATGCCAGAGCGGTAAAACTCAATCGATTTTTCTGTAAAATATAATGAGATAGCATTTTGGACATCATCAAAATTTTCTAATTTTTTGCCACTAAGACAATGTTGCAGTGATTGGAATAAATGGCAATCCGAGGGTGCAATACCGGGCGAGTATGGTGGGTGAGGCAGTGCCTTCCACCCCAATTCGGTAATTTTGTCCAAGGTCCGTTTTGCACAGTGCGGTTTTGCATTGTCATGTTGTAGAATAACTCCTTTTCTGTTGACAATTGCCGGATACTTTTCAATCAAAGACCGGTTTATTCGTTTCAATTGTTCACAATAAACATATGCTTTAACAGTTTGTCCAAGTTTTAACACTTCAAAGTGAACAGCTCCGCGTGTATTCCACCAAACACACAGAAGTGCCTTTTTTTGGTGTAAACCCGGCTTTGCAGCAGTTCGTAGTAATTCATTTCGGCTGAGCCACTGCCTTTTGCGTTTCGGATTGTCGTACAGGATCCAGTTTTCGTCTCCAGTCATCAAGCGATCAAAAAACGGATCCGTACCATGCCGTTGAAGCAATACGTTGCACGTGATGGACCGGTTGGCTTTATTCTGTTCGGATGGATTATGGGGGACTCAAACACCAGCTCTGCTTATTTTTCCAATCTGCGGCAAGTGTTTTTGGATGGTTGAGCAAGGTTGGTTTAGGCTGTTTGAAAGTTCCTCAATTGTTTAACATGGATTTGGTTCCACTTTTGCCCTCAGCACGTCGTTGTCTAATGTTGTTGGTCTTCCTGATCGATGGGCGTCCGAGAGATCAAAATTGTCTGATCTGAACTTGGAGAACCATCTTTGGCATTTTCGAATGTCCAATGCGCTTGAATAAACATCGCAAATGTTTTAGTCGCAGCAGTTGCGGTATTACTCTTGCGAAACTCAAAAAGCATACAATGCCGGATATGCTTTTCTGGTATTTGGCTGACCATTTCACCCCAAATTGCAAAAAAACTCTAATACAATAACCGCAAAATCTCTTTGACACGCCTTCCAAGTACGTAATGAGCTATCAAATGACAATCAAATATCGAC
>JAWQRO010000015.1:0-83368 GCA_033557835.1 Helochares maculicollis
CTTAGATTTCTTATCTTCACACTTTGATTTCCAATCTTATGTTCCATTTCGGACTTTCACTCTTAGATTTCTCATCTTCACTCTTTGGTTTCATATCTTATCTTCCATTTAATACTTACAATCTTAGATTTCTTACCTTCACTCTTTAATTTTCCATCTTATCTTCCATTTCGTACTCTCACTCTTAGATTTCTCATCTTCACTCTTAGATTTCCCATCTTATCGTTCATTTCGTACTTTAAGTCTTAAATTTCTCATCTTCACTCATTCGTTTCATATATTTTCTTCCATTTAATACTTTCACTCTTAGATTTCTCATCTTCACTCCTTGATTTCCCATCTTATCTTCCATTTCGTACTTTGTCTCTTAGAATTCTCATTTTAACTCTTAGATTTCTCATCTTCACTCTTTGACTCATCTTCACTCTCTGATTTCCCATCTTATCTTCTATGTCGTACTTTCACTCTTAAATTTCTTATCTTCACTCTTAGATTTCTCTTCTTCACTTGATTTTTCATCTCGAATCCTTGATTTTGCATCTTGAATCCTTCAGATTTCATCTCAAATCCTGGATTTATCATCTCGAATCCTTGTTTTGAATCTCGAATCCCTGATTTTGCATTTCGAATCCCTGATTTTGCATCTCGAATCCCTGAAATTTTATTTCGAATCCCTGATTTTGTATCTCGAATCCCTGATTTTGCATTTCGTATCCCCGATTTTGCATCTCGAATCCTGGATTTTTCACCTTAAATCCTTGATTTTTACGTTTGCAACCTTACTTTGAAATGAAATCTGGCTTCTTATCCTGAAACGATAAGTTTCTTTGCAAGATGATGGATCCTGGAACTCAGAGGATTTAAGTTTGGAGTAAAATTTTTTTACTCTGACATTTTCAATTGGCTTCTTATCCTCAAACGATGAGGATTTTTGCAAGATGATGGCTCCTGGAACTCAGAGGCTTTAAGTTTGGAACCTAATTGTTTATCCTGAAATTCTCGATGTTTTGCTCAGGCTACACTTTCGATATTTTTGAACCATTTTTGACTTTAAAGTCTTAAACCCAGACATTTGATGATCTTGTAATTTTGGATTCCTAATCTAAGCAGTTTTTGATCTGTAACGATTGTGTGTTGAGCTGCTGCAATAACATGAAACTTTGGTTGGGTAGCTCTGATCTAGTGGGGTCCAAATTGAACTCGGGCCTTATATTTGGTACAGATTTGATGATCCTCTTATTCTGACCGTCTCTCTGAGCCCTATCATCATTTTCCATAGTCTTAGTAGAACATTGTGTTTCTAGCCGTCCCTCCTGTTAAATGTTAGTATCTTTTCTAGATTTACACCCTTTTTTTCTAAGGGTTTCCAATTTTCACCCAGATTGGCTCCATTTTTGCCTCCAATTTGTTGTTCGAAAGTCTGCTAAATTTTGTCCTCATTTATCTTTTCCTTGTTTTAGGATACTCTAGATTGCTTTTTTAGCCTCTCGTGGCTGCTATGTTTAGCCTCGACCAATATCTGGTGAATTTGGTTTCCCGTTTAAATTCTAGATGACAGTGGTTATCCATGTTATCTTGCGGATACTTTTTACTCAAGAAACTTGCATTTAGTTGTTTTTCTGCTGCAAATCAGCTTCCTCCGTTTTCATAGCTCTCCTCATGATTCCTGTGCTCCAACGGACAATGGTCTAATTACATGGTAGTGACTCACCAATAATTCCGCGAGTTGGGTTTGGGAAGTTTTGATGGTTCCATCTTAAAGTTAAGCTAGTAGGAATTTTCCAGCTGTTCTAGAAACAGTTCAATATATATTTAGTCGCAAATTCCCAGACGTGACAACCCCAGGAATTACGTTTCCGTGACTTGCAGATACAAAATTGTACTTGCAAATTGATGACCACTGAAGTACGTGCGCTAATACCTTAAATCATTCACAGCATTCCATTTTTAAAACGGTATTTTAATAGGATATTCCACATTAATCGATTAAACGATCAAATACTATTAATTTCCAAACCTTTCCCAGATCTCTATTTTCGGCTCCTCTGCCATCTTTGAAACCTCTCGTCTTTGCTCTTTGTATCGTTGGTAATGTTTGCATTCCATCAGTTAGTCTGTTTTAGGTCATTTGCAGGTGCTCGAAGCTCCACTGGTCAGCAAGGTAGCTCTGCAACCAGTTCCATACTATCCGGACGTCTTCATTGTTCTTAAATGAGCAAATTAATGTAAATGTCGCGCCAATAATTGTTATTTGTGGGGTCATTTGCAGAATTCTTCGAACAATGTTGTGAAATTATGTGTCAAATCGACTCTTGACGATAAAGAAAACATGGGAACATAGCCTGTGCGCATTTCAGCTGCTTCGCTGATCTGCAGAGCGACAGAAAAATCTTGCAGTTTTGAAACCAAAACATAGAAGACTCGCAAATGTGCGTGACTCTCTTATTTAATTGCTAAAACTCCTGATGTCTGCCTAACTGCACAATTGTTACCCGCGATGTAGAAATAATTATTCATAATATCAACAAATAATTATATACGTTAGCATTCTTGTAGGTGAACTGATTGGCTTAATATGCAGCGGTTTCAATTTTTTCCTAGAATAAAAACACGTTTTCTAGGTCACGCCAGAAGAAAAGTAAAGGTATGAAAATGCATCGTGTTTCCACATGCGATCCGATCCATCGACATTATCAGCCCGTGGTGATGGTTTCCTGATCGAAATCGGTCTTGCCGAATAAAGTCAGTCCTCGACCGGACGTCTGCGAGATAACTGAAAGTAAAGTCAAAGGTGCATCTGCGCCATTTCCCAATGGTACAGGTGACGCTTCGGTACCAACGAGGCGTTTGCCCCCTACCGTTCGGTTCTGGCTCGGAGAAGGAGGTACCACGACGCTGCCACCCTCGGCGTTATCTATCTTCAAGCCCATTCAAGATACCAGAGCGACATTTCATGAAAATTCATCAACGATGAAGTTTCCTGAAAATCGGCTCCGATTCTGCAGCTCTGGTCCCGGGCAGTAATTCCTCGATTCGCATGCAGCCGTCGTTCGGTTTTTAGCCCGTTTATTTGTGCTTACTCGTTTCTCATTAGAGTCAATAGAACAAATAGTGCGTTTGAAATTCTTCAGTTGTCCCGTGTCCGCGTTTGATAAGTGCTTTAAAACAAATTTAATTGTACCGTTTTGCAAACGCCGCACGTACCGCCATGAATTCGCTATCGTTAATGATTTGTTTGGGCTTTTGTATGAGTTTGGTGCACAGTGAGTTAAAAATCAGCAACGTAACCAAAAATGGGTCGGTGGCTCCTCTGCTCGAGCAGAAGATGCAACAGCCTCTGTGCAACGTTACGCTGGAGGACGTTAAGAGCCTGGAGGAGCTGGACAGTGCCTTCGATGTAAATAGGGAAGCGTTAGGAAGAAACTGCCTGAAGAACATTACTAAATGTTTGGAACAAGGTAAGGGATGTTCGCCAGCAGCTGCAACACAAAGGTTCCCTGCAATTTTTCCCACAACTCTCACATCATTGTTCTCATACCCACTCATTATTCTGAAATTAAAACCAATTTACCATTTATATCTACATGGATGCACTTTATTGATGTAAGGTATTGCTTTCCAGTAATAAGATATTAATTAATTTCATTTGCGCAAAGAAATCGTTAATATTTTATTGCTCGTGGCATTAAAATTGAATGGGAAATTAACGAAAGCGATTTCGTAATTTTATGCAAATGTCGAGTTGTCCCAATAGTCACCACGTCCTAAAGTTCTTCATAAAATTTAGGAAGCACTCTTGGGGCAGGTACCGAGTTCTCAAGACATCATTTTGTTCTGGATTCACAGCCAAGCCTGCAAGGCCATAGCTCATCGCCGACTATTTTTGTATTTGTTTTTATCTCGTCTGCATCTTGTATACTTGCGTGCTTAACTAAATTGCCACAATATGCACACAGCGGCGATCAATTATCCTCTACTCGTACTACATCCCAATCAAATTTATCATTATGCATTCTTAATGCATGACCTATTAGCTCCGTAGATATCTACTATGTCGATAATAGAATGCATAATAATAATCTGTTTTATTTCATGGTCACACATGTTGCAGTTATAGTCTATAAAAATGCGTAGTACTGGTTTGTGTCATTCTTCCTATACGGACAACCCCGTGGAGCAAATATCCTACGGATGCTAATTTGATCTGGTCTTAGATTTGATCGTTTTTTCTCACAGTTACAAGACCGCATAAGCTTCGCTTACTCGGGATTCGCTCGCTTCGCTCGCTCATCAAACCAGGTATAGCTCTCAGTGATTATCATTCGTTCGCTACTTCAAATATTTTACTAAAAGTCATTTATCGCCAGTAGTTAGACGAGGCTGAATTGTCTATAAACAGAAATGCAGAAGAGACACCAAATATTCAAGTCTGAAATTTTAACTGGAAACCAAAATACCTCAAAGGCATCATAGACTTCACTTATCCGGGATTTGCTCGCTTCGCTCGCTCATCAAACCAGATCTAGCTCTCAGTGATTATCATTCGTTCGCTATTTCCAATATTTTACTAAAAGTCAATTTTCGCCAGTATTTAGACGAGGCTGAATTGTCTATAAACAGAAATGTAGGAGAGACACCAAATATTCAAGTCTGTAATTTTAACTGAAAACCAAAATACTTCAAAGGCATCATAGATTTCACTTACTCGGGATTTGCTCGCTTCGCTCGGTCATCAGACCAGATCTAGCTCTCAGTGATTATCATTCGTTCGCTATTTCCAATATTTTACTAAAAGTCAATTTTCGCCTGTATACAGACGAGGCTGAATTGTCTATAAACAGAAATGTAGAAGAGATACCAAATATTCAAGTCTGAAATTTTAACTTAAAACCAAACTAGTTCAAAGACCGCATAAGCTTCGCTTACTCGGGATTCGCTAGCAGAGCATATACATTGTCTTGTAACTGTGACAGAGGAAATTTGTGAAATCTTCACTCCGCGAGGGATGAGCGAGCGAATCCCGAGTAAGCGAAGCTTATGCGGTCTTTGATGTATTTTTGTTTTCAGTTAAAATTTCAGGCTCGAATACTTGGATTGAATATATAAATCAAAGAGAAACGTTCACATGACTAGTGAAGCATCAGTAAATATTATGTGTTTGCTTGAATTTCACAAACCTTATGGCTTTGTTCTTGCTAAGATATGACTGAATCCCCTTTGTTTCCATTTCGTGATAAAAACACAGTAAAACCGACAGAAATCGGCAGTATCAAGTATCAAAAGAGGCCTTGGAAATTGACTGGGCGCTTGTTATTGCAACAGCACCAACCAATAGCCTCCACATCAACGCTACATACCAGATTTAGCTCTCAGTGATTATCATTCGTTCGCTACTCCCAATATTTCACTAAAAGTCATTTATCGCCAGTATTTAGACGAGGCTGAATTGTCTAAAAACAGAAATGTAAAAGAGACTCCAAATATTAGAGCCAGAAATTTTAACTTAAAACTAAAATACTAAAAGACAGCATAAACTTCGCTTACTCGGGATTCGCTCGCTTCGCTCGCTCATCCCTCGCGGAATATATATTGTCTTATAACTAATCATTACTCACAATTCTGTCTCATCTAAATGCTGTTGATGAATAACTTTTAGTCGAATATTGGAAGTAGCAAACGAATAGTTTATAAACAAAAATGTAGATGAGACTAATTATTCGAGCTTGATATTTTAACTGAAAACCAAAATACATCAAAGAAAGCATAAACTTCGCTTACTCGGGATTCGCTCGCTCATCCCTCGCGAAGAAAATATTTCACAAATTTCCTCAATCATAGCGACGAGACAATATCCCTCCGCGAGGGATGAGCGAGCGAATCCCGAGTAAGCGAAGCTTATGCGGTCTTTAATGTATTTGGGCGGTCGGGCTCGAATATTTGGAGTCTCTTCTACCTTCCTCTTCACAAACATGTCGGTCTTGTCTAAATGCTGTTGATGAATAACTTTTAGTCGAATATTGGAAGTAGCTAACGAATGATAATCACCGAGAGCTAGATCAGGTCAGTAGCGTTGATGTGGAGTCTATTTCTTCGTCTTGTACTTCCAATATTTTACTAAAGGTAATCATCAACAGCATTTAGGCGAGGCGGAATTGTCTGTAAAGAGACTCCAAATATTCGAGCCTGAAATTTTTACTGGAAAAAATTTATCAAAGACTTTTGCGGTCTCGTTTTGTTTACTCTGGGTGCACTCGCTTCGCTTACTCGGGATTCGCTCGCTCATCCCTCGCGGAGTGTTGTCTTAGAAGTTTGACTGAGGAAATTTGCGAAGTTTATACTCTGCGAGGGATGAGCGAGCGAAGCGAGCGAATCCCGAGTAAGCGAAGCTTATGCGGTCTTTGATGTATTTTGGTTTTCAGTTAAAATTTCAGGCTAAAATTAGCCTCCCGCACTTTACACATATCTATATATAAAATAGAGATCGAGAAGAGACTCCAAAAAGTGAGACCTTGAAATTTTAACTGCTCTCTACGTTTTGAGAGGCTCTGAAACCATTTTGACTATGTTTGGAATGCAGTTTGTGTGTCTGGTTTGTATTAACTAGACCCTACAGACTAAAAATTGTAAAATTTTTGTACAGCAAATAATTTCACGTTTTTCAGAACAACTGAAAAGAAA
Source organism: Helochares maculicollis (assembly GCA_033557835.1). Lineage (NCBI taxonomy): Eukaryota > Metazoa > Arthropoda > Insecta > Coleoptera > Hydrophilidae > Helochares > Helochares maculicollis. The sequence continues at coordinate 6,679 of JAWQRO010000015.1, forward strand.
CTATACTCGCATATCTCACAAATATGTTTCTTTATAGGGGCTGTAATTGTTGGGTGGCAAAATTTCAATTCAGTAGTTCTTAAGCCTATTCATCCCTTGATTCATCTCCAGTCCGAGTAAATGAAGCAAAATCTGAGTCATTCTATGGTGTTGGAATTTCGATCCTGTCCTCAATCCTTGATCCTGTAAGATATTTAGTCCTGAATCCTTGGTTCTTATTTTGTTTCGATTTTCAATTGAGGTTTAGCCCTTGACGCCATTCCAAAAAAAATAAACAAAACATTTTTATTTCCTGACTAACCTGATTTCTCCGACTGATATTTCGTATAAGTCATCCTTGAAATTTTTATCCTGCGAGATTTGTCAGTTATGCTTCGTCCCAAATCCTTGATTTTTATGAAGTTTTGATTTTCAGTCGAGTCAACTTTAGACTTAATCCCGAAAGCCAGAATATATCAATTCAAAACATATAAAATTCTCATAGAAACAACGGAGTAGATTGAGGTAGGGTAGCCCCCCCTTGACGTATACACTTTCACAGCTATCTAAACAATAGAAATGAAGAAGAGACTTCGTAACATAAAGCCTCAAGATTTCAATTGAAACTGAAAATACAACATAGATCGAATAAGCTTCGCTTGCTCGGGACTCGATCGCTTCGCTCGCTCATCCCTCGCGGGCGAGGATGCGTTAAGAAAGCGAAACGATTTAAAATATATCTGCTAGCAGTTGATAGGAAAGTACGACTACAACAGATTGCAAATTCTTAAGCGTGTGCAACCCTTAATTCATCTCCAGTTCGAGTAAATGAAGCAAAAGCGTCTTTGCTGTACGACTAATCTGATTTGTCAGACTGATAATTCGTATAAGTCATTATATGTCCTGTAAGATATTAAGTTTTGAATCCTTGATTCTTATTTTATTTCGATTTTCGATTCATTCTCTGATCTTGGATCCTAGACCTTGTAAGATAATAAGTCGCGAATCCTTGATCCTATAAGATATTAAATCCTGAAACCTGGATCCCGCTTAAACTATCAATTTAGTAATCCTGTTTTTTTTTAGCCCCATATCCACAGTACTTCATTTCGAATTTGATTTGTAACCCTGAAACCACAGATTTTAGCCTAAAACTTATGTTTAAACCCGAAAGGCGGGTTTAATATCCTGAAGCGTTTAGATTTCAGCCCATGAATTGTAGATTGGTTCATCCTGCGATGAAATTATGCATCTTGTTGTCTGGATACTCGTGTCTTAAATATTTCAACTTGGATTCTCCATTTTTGATTCTACAGTCTTGAAGTTATAACTCCTGTAGTTTCAGCAATGTTTCATCCTAAGTCCTCTATTGCGATCCTGTATGAAATCCTTGTTTCCCGACGTTCTATTCTCTAATATTGGCAGCTTGATCCTATAACACTGTTATAATAAACTCGCGATCATACATTGAATACGAACAGACGTCCTTCAGGAGTAGTACTCAAAGTTTGGTACTGATGTTAAATGATAGAGACACGTAAGATAAGTAGACGAATAAACGAACAAACCATTTTTTCTGATCAATAACCAATACATTAATTTTTGTGTTGCTACTTGCTTTAAGATCTACCAGAAGATAACAGGATAGGGTTTATTTTAAGAGAAAGTACATTTAAGGATATAATTGCTGTGTCTGACCAATACGGTTAAGGCGTGTTAATCACACCAAAAATTAACGTAGATTAATTACAATAACGATTTGGTTATGTAATACAGCGCTTATTTCTACATGAGCCAATAATTCAGACCAAGGAAATGAACTGGACACATCCGCAAAGTCAAAGTCAAAGAAACGACGTAAATGCTTGTAAATAGGCAAATAAATCCCACGAATGAAGACATTTAACTAGTTTCAGTTAGTTGGGTCCATTATGAAATTTGAACCGTCTGCCAAGTGGTAAAAGTGGTCTTGGCTTCCTGAAACCGAGCACAAGAGTTTCGATAGAAATTTCATGTCCACAGACTAAACGGTTACCTATTGTTTTAAATTTGGACATCGGAATCACATTTCCTACCTTTACATAACCCGATTCAAATTCACGCCTCATAATCGATGAAACAAGACCGAAATACTTAAAAACTGAAAGTGAATATGCTGCAGAAACCAGACTTGAATTTCAACTACATCAACGCTTCCATTGCAGTAACACACAACATATGTACACATAAGAAAAATGCAAAGAGATCCTCATTGGGAATTTCCTGGCGTAGTCCTGCTGCAGATTCAAGTTGTCTGAGGGATTTTTTCGTCTGAGAGCACGTTTCCCTTGAGAAAAAACGTAGCTTTCGTCTGAGTATGTCTGGTAACTGGTTTCGTCGCATTGTAATGCGACCTTCTTGGTGCGTAAAATGTACTTAAGGCAAGTTCAGGAACAAAGCGAAGCGTTGCAAAAATTGTAAGTGTCGGGCAAACGAACCAATTCGACCTTCTAGAAGCAATGAACCCTAACGAACTTCAATTGTTTTAGCAAAATATTATGTTAAAATAGGATTTTTGCAAAATACAGCCCAAAAAATGGCCACGCCCCCACAAGGAAGATGCCAAAACAGAAGGCTTCGAGACGCAAATTTTATTACGTGGTCATTAAAATTACATCACTGATCGAACAAATGATAAATAAAATTTAAGCACAGGAAAATTTGTAGCTAGAAAATAGTATTTGGCTACACAAGCATCTACATCTATGGTTTATGCTTTGAATTATTAAAAAAACACATTTAAAACCAAGAGGAACAACAGCAAATTATTGTAAAAATTGAATTTGAATTCGAGTTATAAAGGGCTGTAAACATTTTAAAATCGTTTTAAAACTTATAACATTGTATAAATGTTATAACAAACCGTCTTGAACAGGGTCTGCTTCGCTATCGTCACTATCGGTGTCGGTGCTCCAACCATTTTCCTCTTCCTCCCCTTCAGGGTCCTCCTCTTCGTCTCCATCTCCGCCCTGCTCGTCCCCATTATCACCATCTTGCCCTCCAGCTCCTCCCCCTTGATTTCCTCCAGCCCCACCACCCTGATGTCCCTCATCCCCGTGTTGATTGTCATCATCACCTTGCTCACCAGCAGCTTCACCAGCATTTTCGTCTTCAGCGGCTTCATCTTCGTGACCCCCAATCCCATTAGGGATATTCTGGGGAGGATTCTGGTCAGCAATAAAATTTTCTTCCAAATCGTCTTCACGTTTTTCTAAATCTCTGTCAGCATTGGAAGCATCGTGTTTCCTTTTGTCTTTGCCAAAATTATCTTTCCCTTGGTGTGAATCTTTCCCTAGGCCTGGATCATTCCTTTGCTGTGAGTATTTCCGTTGGTCTGTGGTTTTCCCTTGACCTGAGTCTTTCCCTTGATCTGAGTCTTTCCCTTGATCTGAGTTATTCCCTCGGTCTGAGTCTTTCCCTCGGTCTGAGTCTTTTCCTCGGTCTGAGTCTTTCCCTCGGTCTGAGTCTTTCCCGTGGCGACGCTTCATCGTCTTCTTCAATTACAAAATGGTTTTCTTGCACAAAAAAGGAAGGAATTCGTCAAAATAGGACTTCGATGGCCATATGACGTTAACTTGTTGTTGTATATCGTGATAACACTTTTTTAATCGATATGAATTTAGCCAGAACTGCTTGGTCTGGCGTGGGCAGAGTCGAACTGAAGACTTTTCAACCACTTCTATACGCCCTTACGCAATTATTCGTACCAATTTACCCACCTAAACAGGTCCTCAGACTTCCTCAACTGGAGTTTTTTATAGCCTCGATTGTGACAGTCTTCTCAAGACTCCATTTCCACCCAGTTTTTGACTGACAGGTGGCTTTAAAGTGATCTAACATAATTTATGAATTAGGAATCCAAAGGAAATCTAGATTTTCCATGGTGCCCAGGCAACACAATTGACTACCACAATTCCTGAAGAAGAATGATGTCTATTCTGTAATTAATATAAGTCCAGCTAGGACAGATTTTCTTTCAATTAACCTATTTAAAATTTCGTGGTTTTCCCATTTTCAATTTCTCATAGTTCCTCCAAGGTCAGATAGCTCACATTAGAGGACAAAGCTTACCATAAAACTAATGGTGATGCTCAACAAGGACATAAGAGACCATTGTCAGCTCTCTGTTAGAAAAATTTTCTTAAAACTTTACACCTTAGCTTAGAAGTACATTTTAAGGGTCATTTATCAGGAGGCTGTGGATGCTGTTTATGATTCCGAAACGGTCACAGCCAATTAGGCTGCATGATTTCATTAACTCCTTGCTTTTAGGTCGTTTGTAAAGAAGCAGGTACGTACAGCTAAACCCGTTGTCTAAAATGGAATCTTATCCCAAAAGCCTACTATCTTCTTGTTGAGTTAAAGGCTATGACTATGTGTCCATCAGTCAGTTGCCTCTTCTGCTTCGCCAATATTCATTCCCTTGTCTAGAGTGTAACAAATGTAGGCAGGAACGAGAAAACATTTATGATATTGCAGTTTTTGGATATAGTCAACTTGAATATTTCGCCCTAGTTCGCAATTCGTTTTGTACAGCAGCCGAGAATTTTGAGTCCTCAATCTTATTAGACTATTGAATTCAGGTTTAAGAGCCGTTGAAGGAGAAACCTTAAATTTTGAATCTGCACTCTTCGACTTGCTCATCCTGATTTCCAAATTTTGGACGTTTTATCTTATATGCTTGATTTGTTTAGACTCAGAAATCTCGCATTACTTTGAATCTGCGTTTTAAGTTCCAACTCTTTGAGTTTTTGCAATAAAATCCTCGCAGTTACAATAGAAGTTCACCCTATATGATACAACACGATTAATACTGAAATGAAGGGATTTTTAAGCCGATAGCTTAAATATGGTAAAACCCAGGAGGTTTGGTTCTAGGTGTAAGATTTGTTGATGCTGAAAATGAAACGCTTTGATTCTATGACTGTAAAATAATGACAATGACAAATTGCCAGCTTATGGATCAATCCGTAGGAGAATCTTTCTCATACAGAACAGCCATCAAATAACGTTTATTCGTTCCTTATCAAATTGATGAGGATCCAAACAGTAAACTAGACATTAAGGAAGGATTTTTACATTTTTACATTCGCAAAATCTTAGATCTGTAACAACTTTTGAGGACCACCTAAAGTACCTGTTTACCTACACAGTTTTGAAATACTTTCAAATAAATTTCACGTTAAAATGCAGCTGCTAAATTGAAATTTCTAGCGCGGCTTAAACAACACGAAAAAGTGGCAGATACAAATTTTAGACGCGATCGCAGCATCGAAAGGACCATTTTTGAAATTTTGTAAATCCCATATCAAGTAGACTGTGGAAAAAAACGATGCTAAACTAAAATCACGTCTCAAAATAAAAAGACCTATCAATATAGCGAAGTTATCTTCTATCTTCGGCAAAACGAATGAGCTGCGCCTTCGGCTTCGAGCTTCGCTCTTCACTTAAAAGCGTCAACCTAAGCTTCTAAAACAAGATATTTTTACTTTCTTGAATAGTTCTGGATATTAGAAGGTAAGGTTGACGCTCTTATTAGCAAAATGTTTGTGGATGTTTTAATTTTTGGTTAACATTTTTAATAGCGGAATGTTTCTGGATGTTAGAAGCTTAAGTTGACGCTCTTGACTGAAGAGCGAAGCTCGAAGCGGCTGCGCCGAAGGCGCAGCTTACACATTATGCAGATGTTAGAAGATTTTTTACTTTCTTAAATAATTCTAGATGTGAGAAGCTTTTAATAGCGGAATGTTCTTAGATATTAAAAAATAAGATTAAAACCCTTAATAGCAGGATGTTTCTGGATGTTAGAATCTTAGATTGACGCTTTTAATAGCAGAATTTTTTTGAATCTTAAAATCTTAGGTTGACGTTCTTAGTAGCGGAATGTTTCTGGATGTTGGAAGCTTAGATTGAGATTCTTAATTGAAGAGCGAAACCAAAATTGGCTGCGCCGAAGGCGCAGCTTACACGTTATGCAGATGTTAGAAGATTTTTTTATTTGATTGAATAATTCTGGATGTTAGAAGCTTAGGTTGATGCTTCTAATAGCAGAAGGTTTCTAGATGTTAGAATCGTGGATTTACGTTATTGATAGTGAAATATTTTTGGATGTTAGAAGGTTAGGTTGACGCTTTTAATTGAAGAGAGAAGTTTAAATCGGTTGCGCCGAAGGCTCACCTTATACCCTTTGCAGATGTAAGAAGATATTTTTACTCTCTTGAATAATTCTGGATGTTGAAAGCTTAGGTTAACGCTCTTAACAGCCGAATGATTTTAGATGTTCCAATCTTCGCTTGACATTCTTAATAGCGAAATGTTTCTGGATGTTAGAATCTTAGGTTGACGCTTTGAATTGAAGAGCGAAGCTCGAATCGGCTGCGCCGAAGGCGCAGCTTACACGTTTTACTGATGATAGAAGATAACATTACTTTCTAGATTAATGATGGTTTTATGTCGCGTTTCGATTGAAATTAACGTTTCAGAAGAAGAGCAATCTTCTAACATCAACAAAACGTGTAAGCTGCGCCTTCGGTGCAGCCGCTTCGAGCTTCGCTCTTCAATTAAGAGCGTCAACCTTAGCTTTTAATATCCAAAAACATTCCGCTTTTAAGAGCGCCAACTTAGGTTGGCTTCTAAGCATCTAACATCCAAAAATATTCGAGAGCATCAACTAAAACCTTTTATTATGTATCATATTGACTCCAATTGTTAATACATGAAGCAATGCTGTTGTCGATACAACTATTTTAAGGGAATTTATTAATTTTGTTGATACTTTTAGTAGCAGAATGCTTCTAGATGTAAGAAGCTAAGGTTAACGCTCTTCATTGAAGAGCGAAACTCGAATCGGCTGCGCTAAAGGTGCAGCTTCCACCTTGTGTAGATATTAGAAGATATTTTTTAATAGTCGGTTGATGCTCTTAGTTACACGTTTTGCTCAAAATTTTGATTTGTTTCTTCTTTTGAATCGTAAATTACAATAATATTAATGTAGAAAGTGAAGTATCCTCTAACATCTGCAAAACGTGTAAGCTGCGCCTTCGGCGCAGCCGATTCGAGTTTCGCTCTTCAATTAAGAGCGTCAACCTTAGCTTTAGCATCCAGAAACATTCCGTTAATAACAGCGTCAACATCTAGAAGCATTCTACTGCTAAAAGTATCAACAAAATTAATAAATTGCTCTAAAATAGTTGTATCGACAACGGCATTGATTAATGTATTAGACAATGGAGTTATTATGATATGTAATAAAAGGTCTCAGTTGACGCTCTTAGTAGCAGAATATTTTTGGATGGTAGAAGCTTAGGTTGAAGCTCTTAATAACGGAATATTTTTTGATGTTAAAAGCTTAGGTTGACGCTCTTAATATCAGAATGTTTGTAGATGTAAAAATCTTAGGTTGACGCTCTTAATTGAAGAGCGAAGCTCGAAGCGACTGCGCCGAAGGCGCAGCTCAGACTTTAGGAGATGTTAGAAGATAACTTCACTTTATAGATTGTAGAAGATATAGAAAATCAGAATGTTTTGAGAATTTTGGAGATGTTAGAAGATATTTTTACTTTCACTATTAATCCTGGATGTTAGAAGCTTAGATTGACGCTCTTAATGGCAGAATGTTTGAGTATATTAGAAGCTTAGGTGGACACTCTTAATAGCGGAATATTTCTGGATGTTAGAAGCTTAGGTTGACGCTCTTAAAAGCAGAATGTTTTTGGATGTTAGAATCTTACGTTGACGCTTTTAATTGAAGAGCGAAGCTCGAACCGGCTGCGCCAGAGGCGCAGCTTAAACTTTTTGCAAATGTTAGAAGATATTTTTACTGTTTTAAATAATTCTGGATGTTAGAAGCTTACATGATACTCTTAATATTAGAATGTTTGAGTATATTAGAAGCTTAGTTTGACTCTCTCAATAGCAGTATGTTTGTATAAGTTAGAAGTTTAGGTTGACGCTCTTAATATCAGAATGTTTGTAGATGTAAAAATCTTAGTTTGACGCTCTTAATTGAAGAGCGAAGCTCGAAGCGGTTGGGCCGAAGGCGCAGCTCAGACGTTAGGAGATGTTAGATGATAACTTCACTTTATAGATTGTAGAAAATATAAAAAATCAGATTGTTTTGAGAATTTTGGAGATGTTAGAAGATTGTTTTATTTGCTTGAATAATCTTATTTTGATGCGGAGATTCGATGGTTGTTCAAAAAAATAAATAAAATCAGGTTAAGTTGAGGAGCGTTAGGTATCGATTTTGAACTAAGAGTACGACCGTTAATTTTGCCTGTAATTTATTATTACGCGTTTTCGGGAGAGCGGAGGCACTGCAGATTTTTGCCTCAGCTTGACATAAGCGATCCAGCGTGATAAAAGCAATCTGTTGCTTGAAAGTACTCAGTGTGATTGAGTTGCAAAATCACATTGGCATTAAATTTTTTACCTTTGGTACTTGCGAATGTCCATTCAGGAACTCGAGGTAGCCTTGAAACAATTTTTATTTTTGATTAGGTTATTAAGTAGACACAGACACACTTATAAATTCATTCTTTTGCGCTCCAAGCTTGTAGAAATGAATTCTAATGACTATTATTTCATCCAAGTTTAAATGATTTGCTTGCATGTAGGCGAGTTGCTTCTAGTTCTTTCATGGTTTCAGACGGCGCGTATAAGGAGTCGATGGGCAAATTTACGAGCTACCTGTTTTCATCGACCCCTCCTTTGGATTTGAGCTACCAAAAAGGGGTGTCGAGCAAATGTCGGGCGGCTAGTCGGAAATATTTGGATAATCTGAAGGAGTACCAACTTTGGGCCCTCAAAAGTGAGTGTTTGGACATCGAGGGGATGTTTTATTGCTGACTTGCGTTTTTGAACGCATTTATTTTTAGTGTACGACTCGACAGCAAAGGTTACATCTGGAATTTTGAATGGGAATATCAATCAATTCGGAGATTTCGATATGTGCCTGGAGTCAAAATCCGACGGTGGAGAGATCTACGGGAAGTACTGCCTGGCATCGGTACAATTGGATTTGCCCAGTAGTCCGTACGTTGCTGGCATTTTGAGGCTGATTCAGTCGCATTACGCCTTTAAGAGCAATCTCAATGATGTATGTTCAATGATTTAGATTTTATATAAACGGAAATAAGTATTGTATGTAATTATATAATTGGTACTAATACTAAAAAGTTGTTAAAGACCAGAACGTAGCAGAATTTCTAACGAGGGTGCTAATTGTAGTACCAGTATTAGTATTGTAAGATAATAAAAATTAGCGTTTTGCAGCCAGGTCATCGAGTGCCCCGTTTTTCAAGCATAAATTGGGGCATTTGTATACCAGACGCCTGCTCGAACGAGGAGTTGGAGATCGTGATGAGGGAAGTTCTGGACAGGCTGTTTTCAGGTACTAACGTTGACTACCAATTGAAAGTCTCCCCCGAGATGTGCCAGACCAGCAGGGACAAAACCATCCCGATAACTGCATTTCTTTTCGGGTACTACTCAAAACATAGTTTTTTCAAGTCCATCAATTCAAAATTGAAGCTCGTTTTGTCTTATTAAAAATGTAACTAACACAAAATGTTGCAGGGCTTTCTTTTTTGGACTGATCGGAATGGGACTGCTAATCGGAGCATATGATTTTTTCATCCCCGGAGAGAAAAGTACGTAATGCTCTTAAGAAACTTGTATATCTATTGTTGGTTATTATTGTTTTGCAGATGCATATTTAGCAGCGTTTTCTTTTAAAAAGAACGTGGAGTCCCTGTTTTCCCCTTTTGTGGAGGAAAGTCCAACTGACGACATCGATGCTCTCCATGGGATCAGATTCATCAACTCCATAATGCTAATATTCGCCCACAAATCAATGGCTATATTTTTCGTTCCTTACATGAATCGGACTGAGATGACTGAGGTAGGTGGCTTCTGTCATTTTTTAAAACATCAGAACTCGTCATGTCATTTCTGGATTATCGGAAACTTCAGCAATTGACAGGATTCAGTATGATTGTTAAGTCTTCAGGACTGTAACGATTAGTAAAGATGAAGATTCTCTCTTTAATTTCAATATTCTAAAGCTGTCGTTTTTAAATCCATAAAATGTTGGCTGTAGAGCATTCTCCTCATAAATCTAGGATGCGTGCATCTATACAACAAAGCCAGCTGCAAACAAATGACGAACATAACACAGTTTATTAAACAGATGACAATCGATATAAAAAAATGCTAATTTCATAACGAAACGGAAGCTTACCGGATTGGAAAATAGTGCAAAGAATCTTCTAGTGGAATTAATACTCCACAAAAATGCTTACAATAGTACATTGTGTAATTTTTTGAATGCGAAACCATACTAAACAAACACCATCGGCGGCTTTAATAACATAAATAAATGTAGCACCAATTAAACTTAGTATGTCTTCTGTCTGTCTACAAGTGGGCAAATTTCTTTAGAGTAAGCAAGTGAGAGGGACCTACCTCAACATAAAACCGATGTTTTCGAACGTTCTTGATCCCCAAATGCAACTTTTTCTAACCAGGTTAGCAGAAGTTGGAAGAGGCGCAAGATCGTTTACCGAAATGTTCTCATTTCTGTACAACAAAAATGCACCAACTAACTAACTATTCGGCCTAGCAAAGCCAAACAAACAATGGCACTAAAAATATGCGCTATTCTTTCCTCCTTTCTTCTGAAGCCTGGCAGGCATCCTCCATTGTCTTTATTTCTTGCTTTTATTACGTCCACTAATCAAGTTAAGGTTAAAACAAACTTGTTTGAGAGACGAGAATGTCTGATTTTTCATTAGGAGACTATGAAATCAAGAAGTAATTTAACTACGACTGCGAACTTTACATTTTTTCTCTAACTACAGAACACTGTAATCCGTAACGCATATGCGCGCTCGTAGATGTCGCATTCCTTACTTCACAAAGCAACCAGAAATTCTCACCAAATACATTTATTAATGATCGAATATATTTAATATTGATTGAATATGTATAATAATATATGTATAATATATATATATATATATATATATATATATATATATATGTTCTGACGATCTTGAAAGAAGTTTTTAACAAAGAGATAACTAATAATACAAATAGTCCAACTAAAGTAGTTCAATGTTCAAGGTATATCATTAATAAAAAGAAGTTAATCGCCAAAAGATTTCTATAGAATTTAAAAATTCCGCAGAAGCTAATTATTTTGTTAGCCATGGTAATTCTTTCTTACCAAATCTCGAAATTTTCATCCCAACGCATCTCGTAACGTGTTCGGGCTTAGTGATGATAGACGAAGAGCTGAAAGCAAAATATATTGATATTAAATCACGTATGGCTCAGGTATGGCACGTAGAATTAACAAAAAAATTAAAGGTTCAAATCCAGCAGAATATAAACCTTCTGCTTGGATGATACTCAATTTTAAGGGTACGTTCCTCCCCAAAATTTGCTTACCTTTACGAAAATATACTGGAAGTTAGTATTTATATAAGAAATGTAGTTATCTGTACAAATTGTTGCGATTATGAACATATGATGAAAAATTGTAAAGCCTCAAGGCCAAGATGTGCCAAATGTGGACACGAAAAAGAAGAATGTAAGTAACTTTTCCAATCCTGCCTGCAAGGGTAACCACTCCCCATTGAGCCCCGACTGTCCTGAATTTAAAACTCAGAAGAGAATTAAAGAAATAATGGCCATAGAAAGTCTATTATTTTTTGAAGAAACATTCATGGAATCCAAAGCAAATCTAATAACTCACCTTCAAGCTCACAACTAAGAAATAACATTATCTTTCATCCGTAACATTTTCCAGAATTAAAAAAGAAATTGTACAATTCAGACAAGAATTCTGGAGTCTCCCAACCAAAGTAAGAGAAAATTATGACTTCTAAACTTTAGCTCTTCTTGGCCAAATCAATATCCCAAAAGACCTATTATAAACCCAACCTTCAACAAAAATAGAGGTTCCTTATCAATTTAAAATTTTCCCCAATTGATGCTATAAATCATCCCTCAGATTTCCAAGCTATTGCAACAAAAGTTGAAGACACCATAGACAATCCACCAAATAACGTCATAGAACTAGAATTATTTTGAATTGAATGATAAGTTATCCTGCACAAGAATTGGTCAAGGTCAACAGTTGAGTACTTGCATTTTCCTCCGAAAACATATTCTACAAGATGGGAAATGATTGACGAAAACTTGGGCAGCGACCAAATCTGAGAATAAGGATGGAGGGAAGACACGTAGGGGATGGTTCCCAGGTATTGTCCACAAGGAAATCAAACACTAAATTGGCAGATTGGAATTTGCGGTTAAAAACTCTGACTACAGCCCTGGACTAGACAGGATAACCTATGAAATGATCTACAAATTACCAACTAACGTTAAGGAAGATATCTTAGATGCTTCATACTGAAAAACATGTACCGGAACTCCTTAAAAGCATTGTTGTGTACCCGATCGTCAAACCAGGAATAGTTATAGGCTTATCTCATGAACTCCTCCATCGCGAAACTCCTGGAAACGATAATCTCTAATAGACTGAACTGGTTTTTAGAAAACAAAGAACTTTTCAGTGACTGTCAGGTAGGATTCAGAGGTGGAAGGGGTGTCTCGGGTGCATTGGCTTTATTTACATCATCTATTATCAACAATCTATCAGAGAATGTAACCACTGTGGCCTTATTTTTGGACATAAATGCAACTTATGATAACGGTAACCCTTTGATTCTTACGGATATGTTACTAATTGACGCCCCCCTCCTCCTCTGCTGATTTGATTTACTCCTTGTTGACGGACAGGTAAGTATATTGTATCTCGGTTGGACCCCCAGAAACTTCAAAAGGCATTCTTTAGGGCAGCCCTTTAAGCTCAACATTGTTCAATTTTTAGGTGTTGGAATTAATTCGTAGCGTTTGATGAGAAATGGCGTGGTTATTACAGTGTTCTGTTTTTACCTTCAGAAACAAATTTATCGTTAAACAGCTGTTATTGGGTACTGTTTTTACGAGGCATCTTATTTTTAATTGTTAATAACAACAAATGGCAGCTATTTAATTATGTCGAAATTTTTACAAAATAAAGTGTTTTTGCGGATAGTTTTATTACATTATTTTAATATGAACAAAAGTGCTGCAGAAAGTCATCGGATTTTAGTAGAATTTTACGGTTTACAGTTTTAGCTGATCAAACGTGTCGGAATTGGTTTGCGCGTTTTAAGAGTGGTGATTTTAATTTAGACGACAAGGAACGACCTGACCAGCCAAAAAAATTTGAAGATAAAGAATTGGAGGTTTTACTCGAAGAAAATTTATGTCAAACACTTCAAGAGTTGTCTACATCTTTGGAGGTTGATTTATCCACGGTAGGAAAACGCCTTAAAGCTTTGGGAACGATCCAAAAGGAAGGAAATTGGGTCGCATATGAATTAAAACCGAGAGACATTAAAAGACGTCTTATGACTTGTAAACTACTGCTTGCACGGTACAAAAGAAAAAGTCTTCTACATCGTATTGTTACTGGCGATAAAAAATTGATATATTACGACAATCTGAAACGCAGAAGATCATGGGTTAAGCCCGGACAATCATCATCATCAGTGGCAAAACGCAATATTCATGGATCTAAGCTCCTCCTTTGTATTTGGTGGAATCAACAAGGTGTGGTCAATTATGAATTATTAAAACCCAATGAAACCATCACTGAGCATCGCTACCGGTTACAATTTATGCGTTTAAGTCGTGCATTGAAGGAAAAACGGCCGGAATGGAGCAAATGGCACAATACAGATATTTTACTGCACGACAATGCTCGACCTTACGTGGCAAAACCAGTGGAAACATTGAAATGGGAAGTCTTAATCAACCCGCCGTGTTCTCCAGATATTGCCCCTTCGGATTACTACCTGTTTCAATCAATGGCTCATGGTTTATCAGGGGAAAAATTAACATCTTATGAGGATTGCAAAAATTGGATCGATTCATGGATTGCCTCCACGGACGAAGAGTTTTTTCGATGGGGTATTCGACAGTTACCTGGAAAATGGGAAAAAATAGTGGCAAGCGATGGGCGGTATTTACAATAATATAATTTTTTATTTTCATTTCAAATAAATCGTTATTTTTTAATAAAAAACGCTACGAATAAATTACAACACCTAATAGTATATTTCGAAAATTTGGATAGATCTACATAATTGCATCATGAGCAGCTACGCGGACGACCTAGTTCTATTGACGCGTGGTGAGACTCCGGAACAACTGTTGAAATCGAGCCAGTATATTTATGATCTAATCAATGAAAAACTATTTGATCTAGGATTGACGATCTAAAGAACAAAAAGCAAATTTATGATCTCTTCCAAGGCCATAAAACTTTCGACTACGAATTAACCATGGCCGATGAAAGATTTGAAAGAGTCAAAACAAAGGCGCAAATCCTAGTATCATGCTAAACATATACAAATCTTTGGTAAGGACTCATCTAGAATACAACACTTTTCTTATTTCCGGGGAACTTCAAGTTGTGCTTGGGCCTGATGAAATCCACATCAAATATAATTCCTAACTGTGAGGCTGGACTCCCCCCCAATTAGAAGAAGAGTAGAATACCTCGCATTTACAACAAAAGTCCTTCGGAGGAACCAAGAAACTCTATTCAAAACAATGGTTGATTCCAGCAATTTAATTAACAATAGAACATTTTGGAGAAAAAACTATGTACCAGTGGTACCAAAATCTTTTAAGCACAACTTGAATGAGACTAAAGTAAGAACGTACAATATTTCTAACACCAATAAGATTCCCCTGATGGGAATGATATCCAAGTACAACATTAAAGTGAATACAAGAAAAAATGCATAAAAGAAATGACAGAAAAGTGGCATAATGAGTTCCCAAATCGTACGAGAGAAGTTCTGGTATTTGCATCAAGAACAAGAACAGGCCATTTGATGACCCCTAAACATTTTTACAAAATTGGAATTAAAGACCCTCCCCTTTGCGGATGTGGTAACGTTGGGGATTTAAATCATATTTTGATGCCCTCACCATGCTATTGAAGTAAAAGATCTGATGCAGAAATTGATTGAACAAAAACATTTCTTACCTATATCAATATACACATTATTGAGCGTTCCGCCGTGGACTACGGTATATAAACAGTGCAAATTCCTGACAAAATTAAGAATAAATTATAACAATTATAATTAAACAAAACCACACTTACCTTTTACCTTAATTCCTGAATTTTTATAGTGGTCCTGCTTAACCTGAAAATCGCTATTATTGGTTTCTTGGCGTGAAGCAATCATCCATTCAGTATCGTTGCACCAGTTGCCTAGTCTCCAGTTAAATAGTGGCCAAATAAGAGCGATTTGTTGGTTGTACCTGTGCAGCTTCCTGCGCTCCTGTTAAAATGTTGGTAAAATAGCGTCTTCGGCGGTTGTGTGTCGTCCTCCGAGGTTGTGCGGTTTGACGCTTCGGACGCAAAATTCGCCGTTTTCTATCAGGTTCATAGGAACCACAAGAGTTTTTCCTGAGATGTTCCCGAACCGCTGCGGTTTCGCTTCTTATCAACTTTCCTTCCTTCAACCGGTCCGGCTTGGTTGCTTTGCGACTAGCGCAATTCAGCAAACAGACTGATTAAATTTGTTTAGGAATGCCGCCACCCGGACGATTTTTTCTTTCCGCTATTGCACGGCGATGATGAGGAGCCCCGAAGCGGGACGTCCACGGGCATCGTCGTGGTTCTAAATTTTAGACCAATCCGCCCGCTGGAGATCGGTTTGGTCCACTCTGATTGGTAGGGGCTAAAGTTTCGAATGCGTTGCGTGGGTGACGGAGTTGGAGAATAACCGTAGATTTCGAGGGAAATTTCCCTATTTAACGATAGGAAAGCATGAATGGAGAAGAGGTCGACCGAAGAGTTTCGCGCACGAAATGTGCTGGATGGCCAATTACTAGTCACGAGCGTCAGATGATCCATTACTTTGCGTAATGTTGGTTGCCGCGCTCGCAGGCAATATCAGACCTTAGACTCGGTTGTTGCATTATAATACTTAATGCCCATCCAGATTGCAATATTTGCATTTTGGAAACTTTGACTGTAATTGGTATGCCATCAAGCTAAACTTCAACTAAACTGTATTGAGAAGGGCAAAATTTTAATGCGCTCAGTTGACAGAAAATAGTTGGATTTATTAAACAAGATTTGTCATTCAAAGCGGAAGAATCGTTCATCCTGTTGGAATACTAGATAAAGCAACTCAATATCTCGACAAAACTGAACTAAATCAGTTCAAATAATCGATTCATATGATCGGATCAGTACGATTGATAACCAATTGCAATCGTTCCATGCGAGGGTTTCACCGAGTTGGATTGTTTTAGACTCTGGGAAGGCGATGGACGGTGCTTGGCCGTGCCGCCAGTCTATACACAGACCCTTTCATCATGATTTCGGGGACCTTGACGGCGCATTCCTTGCTGGGCAAGCTGCAGAAGTCCGGAAAAATCAGCATACGCCAGGAATACATCGCAAGGCTGATCAGGATAGTCCCAAATTTTGCCGCTGTGATTTTATTTTGTACCTTCGTGCTACCTTACTTGGGCTCCGGGCCCCTGTGGAACTTGGTCGTGACTCACCATGCCGACATTTGCAAGCAGAACTGGTGGAGGAACATGTTGTTCATCCACAACTACTTTGGATTTCAGGACATGGTAACGTAAAATCATCATTACTTTAAACCTAGAATGACATTTTTATAATTCTTTCACTGTAGTGCTTGACTCACACGCACCACATCGGCATCGACACCCAGTTATTCTTCCTCTCGCCCTTTTTAGTGCTTGCTTTGTGGAAATGGCCCAAAAAGGGGGCCATTGGTTTAGTCACAGTAGCTGTGGTGTCTACCTTCATGAGGTACTACGTTACCTACACTGAGAATTTATCCAATTACGTATATTTCGGCACATCGTAAGTACATTC
Organism: Helochares maculicollis; assembly: GCA_033557835.1. Lineage (NCBI taxonomy): Eukaryota > Metazoa > Arthropoda > Insecta > Coleoptera > Hydrophilidae > Helochares > Helochares maculicollis. Next base: position 23,690 of record JAWQRO010000015.1, read on the forward strand.
TTGATCCTCTCCACCCTCAGACAATCTGCAAAATGCATCGGTTATTTTCCAGCGTGCAAAGGTTGTTCGCCACGGCAGACTACATGTATTCACTACCAGCCCATCGGATCACCGTGTACATAATGGGCATATTGCTAGCCCATCTTCTGAGGAAATACAAGAACATCTCTATGAAACCCACGCAGGTGCAGATAGGCAACGCCTTAGCCGTGTTGTGTTTCTGCCTGTCGTTCTTCGGAGCCTCGTTCATGGGCGACATGGACTACAACTACGATCCAACGGACGCAGCGGTTTATGCCGCCTTTGCCCCCATTTTATGGTGCTTCAGCTTCGCTTGGGTCATTTTCATCACGCACACAGGACACCGCGGCATACTGTGGCCCCTGCTGGCATCCCCAATCAACAGATGGTGGACGAAGCTTTCCTACTCCATATACTTAACTCAATTCCCTATATTCTTTTTCAACGTTGGCAAGACGAGAGACGCGAAGACATTCGGATTTTTCACTATCATGGTACGTATTTGCCAACCATAACGACTTGCCCTTGACCCAATGTTTTAATTGGTGGCACAATAGCCGATAAAATCGAAGTTATAATCGACTATTGTATCACAAATCATAAATTTGATTTATGAAAGGATGCCAAATATCTAACCTAGTAACATAAATTGCCAACTCCTTGCAGGCTAATATGCAAGAACTGTTTTGGATATTGTTCAAATCTGCCAATTTAACGCTGTTTGTTGAGATGCCAGTCCTAAACATCAGGAGGATCATGCTGAAAACATCCGGCGAGAAGAAACTCAAGCAAAAGTAAACACGGTATTAAGTAACTCATTCGTTCCGCCCCCCTTATAATTTATATAAGTGATCATTTCGCCATTTGTAATTAATTTAAGTATTAATAGGCACTAAGCAATCAATCTGTACATATATATGATTTAGAAGTATTTAAATATTTATACTATTTTGAGTGTAGGCAACTTAATAAAACCTACGCAAACTAAACTGTGTTTTATTGGAATCTTGCTGCGAAATTGTCATGCAGAACAGGTGTTTATATTTTCTATAATCTATAAAGTGGTCTTCTAACATCAACAAAACGTGTAAGCTGCGCCTTCGGCGCAGCCAATTCGAACTTCGCTCTTCAATTAGAAGCGTCAACTTAAGTTTTTAATATCCAAAAACATTCCGCTATTAAGAGCTTCAACCTAAGTTTTTGATATCCAGAAACATTCTGCTACTAAGAGCGTCAACTAAGATTATATAATGATTCAATTTGTTAATGCATGAACCAATGCTGTTGTCGATACTATTTTAGAGCAATTTAATAAGTTTTAGTAGCGGAATGTTTTTGGATGTTAAAAGCTTAGGTTGACGTTCTTAATTGAAGAGCGAAGCTCGAATCGGCTGCGCCGAAGGCGCAGCTTGTACATTTTGCAGATGCTAGAAAATAGCCTCACTTTCTATATTAATGATGGTATTATGTCGCCATTAGATTGGAATTTACGACTCAAAAAAAAAAGAAACAAATCAGATATAAAATGGGTAATTTTATCTGCTTCATTTTTGCACAGTTTTTGAGTTATAGACGCAAAACCGCAACTAAGCATATCGTCGATTTATGGACACGTTCAACTATTTCGAATCGTCGCATCGCCCAAGCCATGGATCTGACTGTAAAACTTAACGATAATCACTCAGACAAAATTGCCATGACTTCTACGAAAACAATTGCTTGGCAAAGTGTGCAGTTTTTGAGCTATCGGCAAAAAACTCAGAGCTCACTTTGATTTCTCGATATACACAACTGTTACTCCATTGTCTAAACTGTATCTTCTGTATTGTTTTGAAGCGCTCCATTGGCTAAACTGTATCTTCTATTATTTGATAAGACGCCAATTTGTGTTAATTTTGTAAAGTAATTCGATTGACAAGGTGGATATAAAAGATTCTTGGCTTTGCTTCCATTCGAAATCTAATACATTAATAATTTGCAGGAAATTTCATATTTTAGTTTTGAAGCAAAGTTATCTCAAAGAATTATCAGACACAAACATATGTTTAAGAAATTTGGAGTGTCCGCACTCAACATTCCCGAATACACGTAGTAATAAATTACAAGCAAAATTAACGATCGTACTTTTAATTCGTTTCAAAAGCAGACACAAAATGCTTCTCAACTCAATCTCGTTTCCCCCATTCTTTTGAAACGTAAACTACCATCGAATATTGGCATAAAAATATTATTATTTAAGAAAATAAAACTATCTTCTAACATTAGCAAAAGATGTAAGCCTTCGGCGCAGCCGATTTGAGCTTCGTTCTTCAACTAAAAGCGTCAACCTAAGCTCCTAACATCCAAAAACATTCCACTTTTAAGAGCGCCAACCTAAGCTTTTAACATCCAGATATATTCTGCTATTAAGAGCGTCAACTGAGATCTTTTATTATATATCATAATGACTGCATTGTCTAAAACATTAATCAATGCCGTTGTCTATACAACTATTTTAGAGCAATTTATTAAGTTTGTTGACACTTTTAGTAGCAGAATGCTTCTGGATGTTAAAAGTTTCAGTTGACGTTTTTAATAGCAGAATATTTCTGGATGCTAGAAGCTTAGGTTGACGCTCTCAATTGAAGAGCGAAGCTTGAATTGGCTGCGCCGAAGGCGCAGCTTACACGTTTTGCAGATGTTAGAAGATTATTTTCTCATAAAAATAATATGTCGAGATTCGGTTAGAACTGACGATTCAAAAGAGGAAACAATCATATCGAGGAAAAAACAAAATGGATGACGGTAAAATTCTACTTTATCAACCCAAAACTGCTTGTTGTAGTTAATTTTATAATATTGAGCACTGTTTTTTTTTTAATCCATAGCCCACATGATTTATCAAATTTCACAAACTATCAGTTGCGGTGCTCCGGTTGAACACTATTGTGGAACAGATTTTTAAACGATTTAAAAGCAATACTAATTCGCCTAGTTATAGCTTATTGTAGTAGGGCTCCAAATTCAAACTGTTTTTCTTTATTTTTTGGAACGGTGAACTCCAATCGATTAAGATTTACCCGTCAATCTGATTTGTTTCTTCTTTTGAATCGTCATTTACAATAACATTAATCTAGAAAGTGAAGTTATTCTCTAACATATGCAAAACGTGTAAGCTGCGCCTTCGGCGCAACCGATTCGAGCTTCGTTCTTCAATTAAGAGCGCCAACCTAAGCTTTTAGCATCCAAAAACATTCCGCTATTAAGAACGTCAACCTAAACTTTTAACATCCAGAAGCATTCTGCTACTAAAAACGTTAACAAACTTAATAAATTGCTCTAAAATAGTTGTATTGACAACGGCATTAATTCATGTATTAAACAAAGGAGTCATTATGATATATAATAAAAGGTCTTAGTTGACGCTCTTAATAGCAGAATGTTTTTTGGATGTTAGAACTTTAACTTGACGCTCTTAATAGCAGAAGGTTTTTGGAATTTCTGACTGTGAGAAGCTTAGGTTGACGCTCTTAAAATCGGAATGTTTTTGGATGTTAGAAGCTTAGGTTGACACTCTTAATTGAAGAGCGAAGCTCGAATCGGCGCAGCTTACATGTTTTGCTAATAATTCTGATTTGTTTCTCCTTTTGAATCGTCAATTACAATAATATTAATCTAGGAAGTGAAATTATATTCTAACATCTGCAAAACATGTAAGCTGCGCCTTCGGCGCAGCCGATTCTAGCTTCGCTTTTCAATTCAGAGCGTCAACCTAAGCTTCTACCATCCAGAAGCATTTCGCTGTTAAGAGAGTCAACTAAAATCTTTTAAAATACCATAATAGCTTCATTTATTAATACGTCAAGCAATGCTGATGTCGATACATTTTTTACGGGCACTTAATAAAATCTCGAGGTTGAATTTTTGCATCGTCACAATCCTCTCTCTTTATGCTGTATAGTAAAACGGGAATGTAAAAAGCGGAGCGATTGCGGGAAGTGTAGGGGGACTATCGCCCCCCTGCATTCAGACACACACACATACACACACACACAGACAACTTGCCAAATATGGACAAAAGGGGCATTTAAAACGTAGTAATATGGAAATATAACAAGTTTCTCTCGCTTATCTTCATTACTTTTAAGAAATATTGCATCAAGGCGTCTAATATTGTATTGTTATGGAAATTTCTTACAAATTGGTTTATTATAGTTTCGGTATGGGTGGAATACATGTAATTAGACGGTCACAAAATGCACTCACTTCTCATTGTCCCCCATTATAACGAAAGGAAATGTCTTAGACAGATTGCCTTTATGGTCTAGGCAACATATAAGGAAGGAATTTCAGAAAACCCGGTTCTAAAGGGGTGAAAATGGGGGTTGAATGTGTTTTTAACGACTCTTATATCTCAAAGAGTAACAATACTACAGACATGAAAGCTCAATTTTTATCAATTTCGCTCATAAGTAAGAGACCCATACTTAGCCGGTTTTCAAAATTTTGATTTTCTAAAGGGCAGATCGGGGGTTAAAATTTTCTTTGTACTTCAAACACTTACATCCCAATAACTGGAGATTTTAATTTTCCCCCCGATGTAATAAATGACTAAATCGATTGTCTTTCCACCCCTTATAAATGCAAGGGGATGAAAAAATACGAAGATTCTTAAAACTTAAGAATAATGGCGAAGAGTTGAAATTTGCTATAACTTAGTTTTAATCCACAGGCGGCCTTGCCTCATATCAACCATTACAACCGTTAGGGAAAACAACTGAAAGAAGAAGAAGACTTGGAACTGTCAGTTTATTTATCGAATTAATTTTTCGCGTCTAATTTTTTTTGTGACGGAATCTTCCTTACAGGGACTGTGAATGCACCTAACGCAAGCAAGGGACTTTGTTTGGCGCATTTTGCCCATCAAAATGATGTATGTGACGTTTCGCAAGTAGTCCTTACACCATATATCCATACATAGTAACGTAGGGTTACAGACTCTATCTTTCGGAAATAACGTCCAAGTCTAAAGTAAGTAGAAGTAGTTTTAGTGATTTGTAACGATAATGTTTTTAGTATCATGAGCTCTTAATGCTTTAGCAATTCCCTGCTGGTAATTGCTAGCATAATATTAATTAATATTCAACTTGATTTTATGTCACTCGATGTTGTTAAACTCTGGAGATCGTTCACATAGTTTTGCAATGTTTTAGTGGACGCTTAGAGGCAGGTAAAGCATTGAAATGTCCACCGAAAATAGTAAACAAACAGTTTTAAATTAGGAGTTTTGCATAAATAATCGCAGCGGCTGCCTGATTATGATTCAATAACACAAACAGAATTTCAAATTTATGGAGTTTTCGGATAGTTCGTACCACGGGCATTTTTACCGTAGTTAAATCAGAGGCCGAATATTATCACCAATATTTGTAAGGCCACTGCTCTTAATACAATAAATCCCTCCTATCACCTTCTTCCATAAAGGCAAATATTGCAGAGTAGTTGCTTGTGCAGCCGCAGTTCCGTATTTGAAATAAGTGGGTTTAGCCGTGTGTGGTTCCATTATATGCGATTTATCCGGTTGGAAGATCCGTCTTTGAGATGAAGTGGGTGCTGTTCGTTGTTTTGGCGTGTTTGGGAGTATTGTTTGTTGATAGTGACCAAGATGAAGCAGATTGTAAGTGAACGAATTGACATTTTTTGCACGGAAGTAACCCGGCGATTGTTAAAATCGATACATACTTTCTATCCAAATGGTTGTTTATTGTGTGAAATTTCTAGTTTGATTTATTGAGTGCTTGCAAGAGTGGTTGATAAATGATAATCGTTTCAGATGAAAATGAAAGTTGAAAGTTTGCAGCCTAATCTGAGGAAATCGTAGCCGAATATAAAAACTAAAAGTAATTTAAAAACCGCGACGGGATCATTTCGGTGATGTAAGTCGTTTTTGCAGAATTGACCTTAAAGGAATTGCCAATGATTATTATATTTCTTATTATACTTCATTCAACGTCTATTGTAAACGAGCACCTAGTTACATAATGCAAACATTTTCCTTCGGAACTTTATTTAGGTCGTACTCAATGTAAAGAGTAACATAAAAATTCATTATTCGTAGCTCTTTATAACTTCCTTAATAAAATTTGATTAGAGGGTGCAGATAACAGTACAATAAGTATCCTTCATTAATTTGGGAATTCTGCTTATGAAGACAATTCAAATTTAAAGTTCTATTATGTAGCTCCTACATAAACGACGCAGTTTCGCTACGACAACCTACACAAACGCAAACAAATACTTTTGAAGTGCACGAGTTGAAAAAATATCAATATTTATATTTTTTAGCGGAGCAAAAAATATGGAACCAATTAAAGGATACCGACGTAGTTGATTTCGATCTTGATCTAGAAGCTCGTGTTTCATACGTGATAACTTTTTGCGGTTAATTTGGTGAAGGCAACATTAAATCTGCCGACATAAATTAATTAACCGGCAAAACTGGGATTGGTAGCCCCACAAATCAGATGTGACTTGTGTTTGTTTAATTTAAAGCACTACACGGCAATTTAAAGGTCAATTGTCAAATGTGCGTTAGAAGTGGGAGTTTACTGAAAATTTCACAAGTGACGTATTTAAATTCTTTCGCAGTTTAGGCCTCTCAAATGAAAAAAGATGGCAATGGAAAGTTATTCGGAAGAAAGTGAAGCCTATTCAGGAGTATTACGACGGTGGGAATAACGCATAAGAGATGACATTCATTTAAATTAACGAGAAACCACACTCAAGGTTATGTAACCAAACATGGTCAGGTCGCTAACTAAGCGAATTGTTTAACAAGTGGCTCCTCATAATTTCACTAAAAGCTTACACAACGGCAAAATATGGATATTACCGCCGAATTATTGGCGTGCATTCGTCAACTCCGATAAGTATTCCTCGAAACTAATTTTAAAATAATTGTTCCAGAACTTTAGACAACAGGAACTAAGTCTAAAGTAATTTTTTGTAATTGAACGATGCTCGAAAAAATATAATTAGAACGTTAAGTAGCCGCTCAGTAATTATTGCTGCAAATTATATGAAACGAAAATTTATTACGTTTTCATTTGTCGAACTGGGTTTAAAAAATTGGTGCAAAACCGCAACTAAGCATATCGTCGATTTATGGACACGTTCAACTGTTTCGAATCGGCGCAGCGTCCAAGCCATGATTCTGACAGTAAAACTTCATGATAATAACTCAGAAAAAATTGCCATGACTTCTACGAAAACAATTGCTTGGCAAAGTGTGCAGATTTTGAGCTATCGGCAAAAAACTTTGATTTCTCGATATACTCTATTGCTACTCCATTGTCTAAACTGTATCTTGCATATTGTTTTGAAGCGCTCCATTGGCTAAACTGTATCTTCTATTATTTGATAAGGCATTAATTTGTGTTACTTTTGCAAAGCAATTCGATTGACAAAATGGACATAGAAGATTCTTGACCTTGCTTCGATTCGAAATCTAACCGCACATCACTGAATTGATTATGAAAGCCTTGCGCTCTTTTTTTGTGCAAATTAAAACTATTTTGTCTCAATTTAGCACGGTAAAAACATACAAATTAATTGCATTTGCAAAAGCCTAAAATGTTTTCAAGCGGGACACAGAAAATTTCTGTGCATTGAATGCGTCTAAGAAAATTATCATCTTCATTTTCTTACAGCTACGTTTATCGCATTGAAATTTATTTCTCCTGGTGAAAGTTTTCTGGAAGCATTGGAGACCGAAAGACTTTCAAAAAATTATCAGACATATCTATAAAAAATATGGAGTGTTTGCACTCAACATTCCCGAATACACGCAATAATCAATTACAAGCAAAATTAACGGTCGTACTTTTAATTCTTTTCAAAAACAAATTCAAAATGCTTCTCAACTCAATCTCATTCTTCATTCTTTTAAATCGTAAACTACCATCGAATCTTGGTATAGATATATGATTATTTTAGAAAATAAAGTTACCTTCTAACAGCTGCAGACGTGTAAGCTGCGCCTTCGGCGCAGCCAATTCGCGCTTCGCTCTTCAATTAAAAGCGTCAACGTTGTTGACATAATTCTTGTTAAATGATTTAATAAAAGGTTGGTTGACGCTCTTAATAGCGGAATGTTTTTTGATATTAGAATCTTAAGTTGCCGCTCTTAATAGCGGAATGTTTTTGGATGTTAAAATCTTAAGTTGGCGCTCTTAATAGCGTAATGTTTTTAGATGTTAGAATCTTAGGTTGACGCTCTTAATAGCGAAATGTTTTTGGATGTTAGAATCTTAGGTTGACGCTCTTAATAGCGGAATGTTTTTGGATGTTAGAATCTTAGGTTGATGCTCTTAATAACGGAATGTTTTGAATGTTAGAAACTTAGGCTGACGCTCTTAATAACGGAATGTTTTTGGATTTTAGAACCTTAGGTATACGCTCTTAATAGCGGAATGTTTTTAGATGTTAGAAGCTAAAGTTAACGCTCTTAATTGAAGAGCGAAGCTCGAATCGGCTGCGCCGAAGGCGCAGCTTATACTTTTTACAGATGTTAGTAGATAGCTTCACCTTCTAGATTAATGATATTTTTATGTCGAGATTCAATTGATATTGACGATTCAAAAGAAGAAAAAAGTCAGAATTATCTTCTAACGTTCGCAAAACGTATAAGCTGCGCCTTTGGCGCAGCCGATTCGAGCTTCGCTCTTCAATTAAAAGCGTCAACCTAAGCTTCTAACATCCAGAAACATTCTGCTATTAAGAGCGTCAACATACGCTGCTAACATCCAAAGACATTCTGCTACTAAGAGCGTGAACCTAAGTTGCTAAGATCCAGAGACATGCTGATATTAAGAACCTCAACTTAAACTTCTAACATCCTGAAGCATCCTGCTATTAAGAGCGTCAATCTAAGCTTCTAATATCCAGAAACATTCTGCTATTAAGAGCGTCAACCTAATCTACCAACATCCACATACATTTTGATATTAAGAGCGTCAATCATAAATTATAGCATCCAGAAACATTCTGCTATTAAAAGGTTAACGCTCTTAATCGCAAAATGTTTTTGGCTGTTAGAAGCGTAGGTTGACGCTCTGAATTGAAGAGCGATGGTTAAATCGTTGAATCCTAAGAATTATATAAAGAAAACCAGTGAGGTAAGTCCTGAAGGACAGTAGAGGAAGGAAATTGGAGACCAAGTTGTCTTATCTAAAGAATATCATATTTAACTATTTAAAGTTAAGCAAATATATGTTGTTAGTTGAAGCTTGAAATACTGCGAAAACCTTGAGAATTAACTAGCTAGTATTGAAAAAGATGCAAATAAATCATGAATAGAATCTCTGCACAGGAACCAGACAAATTTAATATTTAATCTGTTTGACAAAATATAATCGGTAGACATTAATATTAAAGATTCCATAATTGATATCTAATAGTTCAAGCTCAACGGCTATAGTGATTCAGAAAAATCAATTTGTAATTCATGAAGCCAAGCTAAAGGAACTAATTATCTGTCTGCCGAAGAATAGTCAAGTTCAACCGCTATATTTAGGCTGTCCAAGGCGTTTTACATTTAAACGATAATATATGTTTATATTAGATAAGCCAGTAATTTGTGTTAATTTTGTAAAGCAATTCGAGTGACAAGGTGGACATAAAGAATTCTTGGCCTTGCTTCCACTCGAAATCTAACCGCACATCTTTGAATTGATTTTGAAAGCCTTCCGCTCTTTTTGTGCAAATTGAAACTAATTCGGTTCGATCCAGCGCGGCAAAAACATATAAATTAATTGTAGTTGAAAAACTTGCAGAAGCCTAAAATGTTTTTCAAACGGGTCACAGAGAATTTCTATGCATTGAATGCGTCTAAGAATCCCCATTTTCTCCCAGCTACGTTTATAACATTGAAATTTATTTCTCCTGGACCAACTTTTCAACATTGTTTCGCAATTTCAACAACACGATTGTTACACAAAATGTGTCTGCAACAAAATGAATAATGCTAATGTCTCTCACCTAACGCCTATTTTTCACCCGTTGAGTTTATTAATCGATTGTAGTCATTTTTGTCTTAAATTATGAAACCAGTTCAGCTCGAAACGGCCAAGATATGCCTAACAAACGCTAATGAGCTGTATTTGCATAAATATGTGTAACATGGAACCATGTCCTGCTCAAGTTCAACTTGTTATTCTATTTTTATCTTATATATTTGGATATCACTGTCCGTTCCTCTCGAAAAAATGTATCATTAGCATTTGGTTCCGTTAAGCAACAATTCATAACTCACCCACATCCGATTAGTATTTTCCTAAACCCAGCAGTTCGTTAAGTAGATTAGTCTGATAGTCTGCAATATAAATCCAATTTTTGACATAAATAGCGGATACGCATGCCTAGTTAACAAGGTTTACCAGGATCTCGAATTCTTAATTTCAATACCCAAGAAAACAGTAGAAATTTCGGAAGTTTAATTGAAAGATTGCCAAGGATATTCTATTATCTCTAAAAGAAAGTGCTGGAACTACTTTGAATATAAACTACAAGAAAACTTACAAAGAGCCTCGTGTGTAAAATTTCCGACATACATATTGTAGCGTCAACTCCTGCTCGATAGGCAACCCACAATTTTAAGTGGCAGCTCTGAGAATTATGACCCAACCAACGTTGTAATTAAGCAACGTAAATTTATATACTGTATGTGTAAGATGATGCGTCTCAGCGGGATACTTTGGCTCTTTAATGTTAGCACATTAGCGTGACAGCGACGGATGCCGGAAACACTTTAAAATTATAGCTAATTGAATTATGCTCAAACTTCTTATTAAGCGAGCTAATTATATACCTCTCGCTACTTCATTTGAATATTAGGTCGCCAAGTCGAAATTTTGTAGAATAAAATCTGTTATTGATTGGTGATTTGTTATTAAATGAACGTCGATAAATTCATGAAAGGCTAGTTTTACGTCATTTTGTTTGGTCAAATTGGTTTCCTGTTGAAAACTTGTCTTAAGTCTAAAGTACTAGCCAATGAGGGCTAAAACTGGTGAATACTGGCGTTGTCATGAGGCAAGATAGGAGTCGATCTGTTGACCAATCTACGTTGCTTTCGATGTCCAATCTTGTTTGACCACTGTGCCGAACGGTTGCGATTGTCACTTTGAATCCACTTTTGTTTCGATTCAAAAGTCGATCAGATTCATGAGGGCAAAGTAAGATGAAGCAATGTTCCGAAGGCCTTAGTTACTGATTTTCAGTCAGATACATCTAATCCAAGTTTTTATCTTAACCGATTTGAGTGGAAGAAATTGACCATTGTATCTCGTATCATTTAAATCAGATTTATGACAATTGAAAGAACTAAACAGTTGATCGTATTGTCCTACAATCTCTTGTTGGTTGTACAGTCTTAGAATCTCTTGTTGACTGTATTGTTTTAGAATCACTTGTTGATTTTATAGTCTTACAATCGCTTGTTGAGTATGTTGTCTTAAAATCTCTTGTTGACTGTATTGTCTTACAATCTCTTGTTGAGTCTATTGTCGTAAAATCTCTTGTTGATTGTATTGTCCTACAATCTCTTATTAATTGTATTATCTTACCATCTCTTGTTGATTGTATTGTCTTAGAATCTTTTGTTTACTGTATTGTTTTAGAATCTATTGTTGATTGTATTGTCTTAGAATCTCTAGTTGACTGTATTTTTAGAATCTCTTGTTGATTATATTGTCTTAAAATCTCTTGTTGAATGTATTGTCTTAGAATCTCTTGTTGCCTGTATTTTTAGTATCTCTTGTTGATTGTATTGTCTTAAAATTTCATGTTGAATGTATTGTCTTAGAATTTCTTGTTAACTGTACTGTTTTAGATTCGCTTATTGATTGTATAGTCTTACAATCTCTTGTTGAGTCTATTGTCTTAAAACTTCTTGTTGTTTGTATTATCTTAAAATCTCTCGTTGACTGTACTTTTAAAAACTCTTGTTGATTGTATTGTCTTACAATCTCTTATTGATTGTATCGTCATAGAATCTCTTGTTGACTGTATTGTTTTGGAATCTCTTGTTGATTGTATAGTCTTACAAGCCATTTTGACGCTCGTTTTCTAGTAAGAGTTATAGTTAGCGAATCGCTGGCATTTGTACTACAAGAGCAAAGAAAATATTTTTGATACATTCAACAACAACACTTTTTCTAACTCCTCCTCACATTCATTTGTAGACAAAAACTACGATGTGCAGGTACATCAAATTTCAAGGCGACTCCTTCCATCCTATCTACCGACCAACCTGACCACGTATGGAATCAGCCTAAATTGTAGTAGAAGTCTCAACATCATGATACTGAATTTATACTCGCTTGAGGAGTGGGCGCTGCAAAGTAAGTAGATTTATCCACTCTTTACATTTGATAGAACTGATCAAGAGGTGAAGCCGTAGAAATTGGTTTGTTGATTAATTAACGCGCCAAGTCATCTATTTTTTCATTTTCAGTGTTCGATTCAACAGCCAAAATTCCCTCGGGGATATTAAACGGCAACGTAAACCAACTGGGGGATTTCGACACTTGCCTGAAGATTAGATCCGCGGAACACAACATCCGTGGGAAGTATTGCCTGGCGACTTTTCGCCTTGCTAAACCATCCAACCCTAAGATCGCCAAGATACACAGACTTATAAACTCGCATTACTCAGCGGAAGACGACTCCTCTAACGTGAGTTCCCTGCTACAAGCCACTTATTTCACAATAACTGCGCTGACTCTCCACTACACAGTCAATTTGCCTTGCAGCCAGGCTATAAATATCCTCTGGCTTCCAGCATCAACTTTGGGTTTTGCATCCCCAACTCTTGCCAAGCCGCAGATCTTGAGAGTATTCTGAGACATTCCGCAAACGAAGCCTTCCGAGGACTGGATCTCAAGTACGACTTGAAAGTAGATCCCAACGTGTGCCAAGAGGAGGAAGCCGTGGTTGTTCCAACGGCCACGAAAATCGTTCTGTAAATAACTCTGATAACTCAGGCAAAACCGACATCAAGCATCTTCGTTTCAGGTCGCTACTGTTCTTCCAAGTGCTCCTTGTAGCAACTTCCACGGTTTACGACGTCGTCTCGGCGAACCGGAGGAAAAGTAAGACGAAACGCGCCACGGAAGGGCCGCAATGATGCGAACTTTCATTTCAGATCGGCTGTTGATGGCCTTTTCCTTGCGGGAGAACGTCTTAGCGTTCCTAAAAATAGAGACGAGCCCAGATGAGGTCATTAGTGTCCACTGTGCTAGGCTTGTTAACGCTCTCCTCATTTTGAGCAGCCACAAAATCATGTATTTCCATTTCGAGCCACATTCCAACAGGACGTTTGGAATAGAGCTGGGATCGACTCAGTTGACCACAATAGTTCGTTCGTTGTACGTCTACACCGACGCGTTTTTGATGGTTTCCGCGCTCCTAACGACGCTTTCGTTTCTTAAGAAATTGGACGAGGGCGGCAGGATCAATGTTTGGGCCGAGTACGTGGCGAGGTTGCTCCGGATAGTCCCTTCCTTGCTTGTCGTTATACTCTTCACGACCTACGTTTTGCCATACTTGGGGAGCGGCCCCTTTTGGAATTTGATCATCAAGCCCGAGTGCCAAGACTGCGAGAAATACTGGTGGAGAAACGCGCTTTTTATTCAAAATTATTTCGGATTCAACGATTTCGTATGTATTAGTTGAGGTTTGGGACTATCAGGTTTTGCATGCGCTTATCACCATGTTCTGGGAAGGGGGCGAGAGACTCAGATTCGTTGCCTTCCCAGGTTTATTAAAATATCAAAGACAGTTTTAGTTGTCGTCTTTTTAGTGTTTGATCTTCACGCACCACATTACAACAGACACGAACCTCTTCTTCGCATCCCCAATTTTAGTGTACGTTATTTGGAGGTGGCCCAAGCGAGGAGGGATGTTTCTGCTTGCCTTGGCCTTGTGGGCTACCGTGATGAGATATTACATTACTTACACGAAGAAGTTATCGTATTATCTACACCATGGCTCTACGTAAGTATTTCGTCCTAGTAGGCGCTGCAAACTCTCAATTTCGCAGACTTAGCGACGAGTTTTGCCGACGGTGACATAGAGGGCGACCCTAATAACATGTCAATATTAAAACGACTCTTGAACTATAGAAATTAATCGGCAAGATTTTCGAGCAATTTCTTCATTTCCAATTATCTCTACAAGAATGTCTCGCCCAGTTGGCTTCTCTTTTTGACAACGAAGCCTTCGCGATTTTCCTTTTGAAACAATTGAAGCAAGAGCGTCTCCATTTTGTGACAACTTTGACATTTCAGCCCGATCTCCGAGGCTAGTCGATCAGTAATCACTGAATTATGAACCAGTCGTTTTTGGATTTTTGATATTTCGATCTGAATTCTTAAGTCTTGTCTGCAATTCTTAAGTCTTGTCTACAATTCTTAAGTCTTATCTGCAATTCTACAATCCTGGAATCATGCATTCTTTCTTAAACAGTTGATATTCAATACAAAAATGCTGCTTTTTATTTGACCTCGAGATTTTGACGGATCTCCACGTTTTGAATGCCCCTGAATCCATTTTGACCATTTTTGGCACGTTTGCTGTGTCTGTATGAGAAAGGGGCATGTTGTCTATGTATGTAAACACGATAGCGGCCAGACCGTATGAGCTGAAGCATTTAATTTTGGCATACTGCCATTATAGCAAAACCTTAGCTCTGTATCAACCCTTTGAGGCATGTAGGACCACCGGAAGTACCCATTTACCTACACAGTTTTGAAAATTTTCCAAGTAGTCTTTAAAATTAAGCCATCGGAATGAAATTTCGTGCACATCTTAAATATCGCAAAAAAACTGACAGATACAAATTTTCAACATGACCGGAGCACCGGAAGTGCTATTTTTACAACTTTGAACATTCCAATTTTAGTAGGCCTTGGAATAAAAAATTTTACAAAAATATTTCAAACATGCTTGGCATGGAAAATGTAGCAATAACCAATACTTCTGTGTAAATTTGAAAACCGGAAGTGGGACTTTACCGTCATAAATTTCACTTTTACATTCCTGTATAGTATACGAAGTATGTAAAGGGAAGGTATTGGGATCATGAAAAAATTCAACCTCGAGATTTTGAGTGCCCTTGTAATTCATTTTGACTATTTTTAGCATGTTTGCTGTGTTTGTACGAGAAAGGGGCATGTTGTCTGTGTATGTAAACACGATAGCGGTCAGACCGTATGAGCTGGAGCAATGAAATTTGGCATACGGCCATTATCGCAAAAACTTAGATCTGTATCAACTTCTAAGGCATGTAGGACTACCGGAAGTACCCGTTTACCTGCACAGTTTTGAAATTTTTCCAAGTAAAGTAGTCTTTAAAATTAAGCTATCAAAACGAAATTTCGTACACATCTTACATATCGTAGAAAACGGACAGATACATATTTTCAACATGATCGGAGCACTGGAAGTGCTATTTTTATAATGTTGAAAATTGTAATTTTAGTAGGCCTTGGAATAATAAATGTTACAAAAGTGCTTAGCATGGAAAATAAAGCAATAACAAATAGTTTCGTATAAATTTGAAAACCGGAAGTGGGACTTTACCGTCATAAATTAAATTTTTTAGTTATGAATTGTTCTGAAATTGGCCCTTTCTTTAGTTATGAATTCACATTTTAAAATTCAAGCCTTGGCAAAGGGTTTTACAAGGGTTTCATATTGCAGACTAGTGAATAGTATATATATTTTTTACACACAAAGTTTTGTACAGTACATAAAGGAATATTAAAAATATTCCGATGATATATATGTACTGAAAAAGAATTGAATATTTTTTGTGAATATATTAATGTGTTGAAAATAGACATTGAAGTATATGTAAATTATGGATATTAAAACTTTTGCTTTTAGTTTTGAAACTCGAGTGTTTGTAGTTTTATAATTATTAATGGCAGGTACTTTTATGTCGTACATATATTTATAAGGGAATGTTGAGTGGAGATACTCCAAATTTTCGACTCCTGGAGCGTTTCGGTTTAGGATTTAAATCATAGATTGTGTAATTATTTTGCTCTTGTTTATTCCCACGCACTTTGAAACTATTAATCTTGTAGTCACGAATTATGAATTTTGATATTTTAGACGATTCAACTTGAATTTTACGTTCTTTGACTCCGCAGACTGGAACTGCTAAGCCTGATCAATTCAATCTTCAATATTTCATGGCGTCCTAAATCCTCGACTTCATAATATTGATTTTCTTAGTATTTATATAGTCAGAATTTCATCTTCTTATTTGCAGGGGCCTGCTAATAATCCTAATTGATCAAAATTTACATATCCATACTATAAGTCATCCTCAATTATTGACCACGATGCTACCAACCGGTCACTTTTTAGTATTTCGTCCTTAATCATCGACTGTAGAAGCCTCGCATTTTTGATATTTTCACACGTATATGTTGAAACTAAGTTTTATTCAAGGGTAGGCCCATACAATACATGCAAATTGCCTTCCACGAATGCGATTTCAAAATTTACAACATCGCTCCTACAGTCCTGACATGGCTCCTAGCGGCTATCACTTACTTGTTAACTAAAAAGTAGGCTGTAGAGGTACCAATGTATAAATTAGGGTAACAAGCAGCTGCAATAGAACATTTTGAAGTAAATACATGACATTATTATAACGATCTGGAATCATTAATTGCTATAATAAATGTACGATTGTTACTAAAATTAAAATTGGTGTGTTTTACCAAGTCTTTCAACAACATCAAGCCAAAAATTTAGGTGAATTTTGTTGCAGTTACGAAATGATGGCCAACACTGGGACCCATCTGTATTATTTACCGCATTATCGAATAACATCGTACATAATAGGAATATTCACAGGATACTGCATCAAATACTGCCACGTTAAACTCAGCTGGGTAAGCAAAGTGTTACACAAAGTTAAGTATTACGTTCTTTCCTGACTAGCTGGAGACCCTTTCCAATTTAGCGAGTCACTTCGCTGATGATCTGTATGGAAATGTATGTAATTGACGATGCTACATCGTTCGCCTCATTAATAAATACTTGAATCGACATTTCGGTTTTTGTTTACATGAAAACGAATCAACTTGTCTACCTTAGTTTTAATTTTTAGCTGCATTTACTGATTGGAAATACACTCGTGTTGTGTTTCGACTACATAACATTTGTTGTCCCCTCGTACATGGCTGGTATAGACTATCAATACAACCCAAAGGATACAGCTTGGCATGCAGCCATCGCTCCTATTATGTGGTGCTGCGCCTGGTCCTACTTCATATACACCCACCAGTTAGGTTTACAAGGTATCCGTGCAATACGTTACATATTTCGTTTGGGAATATCATTTTTGTACTCTTACTGTTGAACTTATATTTTTGAACTCATTTCATTTTAGAACGTTGCACTAAAATACTACGTCTCCCCATCTTTGCATATTGGACCAAGATCTCGTACGCAGTGTACTTGGTGCAAGTTCCCATCTTCTTTTACAACATAGCCCAAAATCGCACCGTTACACACATAAGTCCGATGACTTTTCTACAAGTCAACGAATACCTGGCCATTCTCGGGGCCGCCTGCGGCCTCGTATTGCTGGTGGAAATGCCCTTCACCAACATAAAGAAGATCTTATACTCAAAACATCCCGATTGCCAGAAAATCAAATAGCAGGAACCGGTTGTGAAAATATATGAATAGGTACTTAATTTATTGTGATCGCATATAAATACGAATAAAAGTGGTTAAAAACTTATTTAAATGTACCTTTATTAGCAATATTTAAAATATCTTTCGCTAGACATATACTAAAATAAAAGATACATCTCAAAAATGTTATGTAGTAATGATAGAGCCATATTCTTAATAGTAACTAAACGACAGGTGTCAGTACCAAGCTAATCTAATGAAAAGTCACTAAAATAGCCCAATTAAATTAAATTTAAGTCTTAAGTGTATATATTATGATTTTTCACGTATTTTCTCCTTCTTTAAATATATAACCCAGAGGTTTCATGTGTATATCACGGTTATGACAAGAAACAATTACAAAAAAAAATTACAAACCTATCAAAGAATTACCAAAAACAGAAGTAACAAACGATTGCATTTTTTAGTTTGTTAGTAGCATACGCCCACTTAAAAATTCGCATTAATTCAACGTAACAACAAGTTTCAATCTGGATTATATTGATAAGAGTTTTAAGCATAGAAGGCAACAGTGGCCGGAGTAAAATATGTTGACACGTTGAGTCCTACGCGATCGGTTTGTCCTCGGGAATAGATGGGCTAGTGGCGACGGACCCCGAACGCGACCTAGCAGTGTCATCGAGGCTTTGGGTTGAACCAGAGCGCGAGACGCTGCTTACCTTTGTCTGAAATACAGTACCTACTTTAGTCTGAAATACATACACAAAACAATCCATTAATAATAAGCTAACTACTGGGTGCATGCTTGCCACTCATTTCGGGATTAAGAGCTATGCCTTGAGAATTCGCTTTTGAGTCGTGCTAATCCAATTGCTTTTAGTAAACGAATTAATCATTTATACGTGATCGATTAAACTTACCTGCGTTCATACATAGTTTGCCAACTCTATAGTCTATTTTGTACGTGCTTAAGTATTCTATTACTGATACAAACTAACTATCAGCGTGTGTAACCGAAACCAAAAGGTGAGTATTGAGCAAAATGTACAATACAGTGCAAGCATGCAATTTGTGGGGAACTAATAATAGTAATCGTGGGAACTATACTAACGTATATATTCTAACAGTGTAAAGTACAGCGATTTGTTACTAAAATAGACATTTCGATGGGAAATTATCAGCATTTTGGTAATAAATCCTTTACTCTACGGAAGTATGGTTTACTCTACGACAGTATGGTTTACTACTACGAAACCAGGGTTTTATTCTACAAAAGTATGGTTTACTTCACGAAAGTATGGTTTACTCCACGAAAGTATGGAAAGTTTGACACCTACCTTCACGTTTTCGTAAGCGCTACCAACTTTTTCTTCGATTGACCTAAACGACTCAGAGTGCCTCATCGCACCAAGTTTATGCGTAATATTTCCAGTGATCCCTCCAATTAGAGAGGTCGTTTTCTGGTATCTGAAACAATGCACATATATATACTAGAATTCATCGTGTCTCGTATAAATTTATTAGCTTTATGCTCTTTTTCTTGCACATAAACTAAACAATTGCAATTGGTGAAGAGCTCACGAGTCAGTTTGTCATTCTAACCAATTCCTTTGTTTGAAGCCTTGATTAATTTGTTAATTCAGCGCAATGGATTTATATCAGGTCGTTCGGAAAGTTCGTTCGCTTAATACGTTAGTTCGTCGCTTCTCAAGACGTAGATTCTTTTCTAACGCTATCGTCACTTCCTCTCACGTCTTTCAACTGTTACCTATTGTTTATTTGTGGTCTTGTTGTCGTCGTGAGTGGTTATAACGCTCTAAATACAGTTTTAAAAAGTGGAAGACATGAGTGAAAAAAAAACATTTTGCGGTTATTTCCGAAAATGTAAAACGAATGCTGAAAATGGTTTCGATAATTTTCTACTGATGACTCTTCTGTAACGGATGCTCCCA
This sequence comes from Helochares maculicollis, assembly GCA_033557835.1. Lineage (NCBI taxonomy): Eukaryota > Metazoa > Arthropoda > Insecta > Coleoptera > Hydrophilidae > Helochares > Helochares maculicollis. The sequence goes on from JAWQRO010000015.1 coordinate 43,363, forward strand.
GATCGGGACGACCAAAAGAAATCGTTTCCTGGTAAGTGAGAGACTGAATTATCGTTAAGCCCTGCTTAACAGGGAACGTATCTAGAAGTCATTGTCAACCGTTCACGGGGTTATAAAAGAGCTTGGGTTGGTCTAAAATATGGTTTTGTAAGAAATGGGTAATTGTAAAAAAATAATTTTGCAAAGAAAATAGCATAAAAAATGGTTTTGTGAAAAAATTATTTTGTATACAAATAGTTCTGTAAAAAATAGTTATGTAAAAGAACGGTTTTGTAAAAAACAATTTTGTAAAAAATTGTGTTGTAAAAAAATGATTTTGTAAAAAAATGGAGTAAGAGAATGATTTTGTAAAAAAATGATCTTGTAAAAAAGCGGTTTTGTAAAAAAAATGATTTTATAAAAAGAATTATTTTGTATAAAAAGGGTTTCGTAAAAAATGGTTTAGTAAAAGATCGGATTTGTAAAAAATAACTTTGTAAAAAATCGGTTTTGTAACAAAATGGTTTTGTGAAAAAAATATTTTGTATACAAATGGTTTTGTAAAAAATAGTTCTGTAAAAGAACGGTTTTGTGAAAAATAATTTTGTCAAAAATTGGTTAATAAAAAATGGTGTAAAACATGTGAAATTGTTGAAATTGTGAAAAATAGCTTTTGTAAAAAGAATTATTTTGTTAAAATATGGTTTTGTAATCAAATTATTCTGTAAAAAATTGTGTTATAAAAAAATGGTGTAAAAAATGGTCTTGTGAAAAAATGGTTTTGCAAAAAAAATGGTTTTGTAAAAATTAGGTTTGTAAAAATTGGTTTTGTATAAAAATGGTTTTGTAAGAAATGATTTTGTATAAATTGGTTTTGTGAAAAAAATGGTTTTGCAAAAAAATTATTCTGTGAACATATGGTTTTGTAAAAAATTGTGTAAAAAATGGTTTTGTAAAAAAAATGATTTTGTATAAAAAAGGTTTTGTAAAAAATGGTTTAGTAAAAGATCGGATTTGTAAAAGAATAACTGTAAAAAAATGGTTTTGTAAAAAAATGGTGTAAAAAATGGTTTTGTAAAAAATTCTAAATAAATTACTTTAAAAACCGAACGAATTTTCCAAACAACTCAATATATATGCATAATTAATACAATAATGGAACACGAATCTCACTCTACGGCTCATAGGCAAGCCATACCTGGTTATGAATATGTACAAACATTTCGATAGTGAGCATTGTTATAATTAAAATACATGGAATACTTTCCGTGTAATTGAAAAGGAAGTGTTCTAGAAATAATTATGTACTAAAATGCAGTCGAGAGCTTAATTAAGGCAAACTTTCTACTACTCGGTGCAAAAATATTTACATGCCAAAGTGATTAACGACTACTTTTATACTTACATGGGAGCATCTGTGACAGCCTTGGTTACTTGACCAACTTTACTCTCCACAGTTTGGTAACTATTCAAAAAATAACAATAATAATAACTGATAAACATGCACTATACAATATTTACAATACTCATACAAAAGAAATTGAAAACTCGGTAACGATTTACTGAGAAAACGCACTAATCGTAAGATACACAAACGATTATAGAATTTTAGATATGAAACGATAAATCTGTACAGGCTAGAAAATCATAACCGTATTTGGAAAGAAAAATGAACTTACACATTACTTTCTTTAACATTTTTAATGCCTTGGTTCATGTCCTCGGAGAGCTCTTTCCAGACGGTTATTCCTAAATTACGCTTAAGCTCTGCACTACGGCGTACCTTCGAAGCTAAGACGGTCCGCAGAGTGGCGATTTCATCTTCTATTTGAGCAAGTTCCGTTTTCCATGCATTATGTTGCTGCTCCTGCTCCTCCGCCGATAAGTGCGACAAATCTTGGGCCAAGGAGTCTCCAGCAGCTGCCGCTTCTTCTGGAAGAAATTTCGAATTACAAACCAAATATTGGGCTCGCAAACGTGACATTCGTTCCACCCGAGCATACCTAACGACTTGCTTCTCTCTGTTTTCTTCTTTTTGTACATTTTCTGCCGCCTAACTTAATTGCAATGCAACACAAATTCATGGGAAGACACACTAGTCGCACAAAACTCTGAAGGCACAGCAACATAATTGACAAGTACTAATCTTCACTAATTGCATTAGTGCGGGTCGGTTCAATATGGTGGGCTTTAACATTTCGTAACGTATCGAGTGTCAGTTTAAAGCACGAAAGGCTTGTTAGTGGTAATATGAGAAACGTTGATGGGGACGTACATTGCGCCGAGCATGAACTGTTCGTTTATCGCTAATAAAGAGAAAAGGCTTCAATTGCAGTGCTTAATTAATTGATGTGCATATTAATTTAATTGAAGCAAAGCGTGCGTGTTTAGTGGGCATTGTTTTGTTGTAATCCGGCTACACAATAAACGTGATTCATAAGTAAATATTGAATCGATATCTCAAGGCTGTGTGCATTAAATTTTATTTAAACAATACAGTTATTATTCAAAATATCAACACAAAATTAACTCCTATCTCCAGCTCTAATCAAATAATTGTGGAAAGAAGTAAACATAACGATTTTGGAAGTTGTAGTTTACGAAGGTTGGGCACTTACCAGATCCGTTTAAGCTAATTTCTAAGTATTTCCTAAAATTGTTATCCCTGGGTAGTTTGGCTAAATAAGGCTTCGTTAAATCACAGTACGTTACACGAACCTGCCGTTTGAAATTTTTCTTGAAGAACGCCTGAATTATGGCGTTGGCACGTTTCACATTGAAAAATTCAGCTTCGACGTTCACAGATTCATCACAGCCGTTGAGCGAGGGCAAGCTGTTGGAGTTTAGCTCGTCAAAGTCCAGCTGCCGCAAGTCGAAGAGTTCCAGCTCGTTCTCCAGGTCGTCGTTTACGTCCAAATACTCGATGTGGTCAAGCTCGTCCAGGCTGGGGGTCGTGGTAGTGTTCGGGTTAAAGTAAGGGTCTTCTATGTACTCCACGCTGTTGTCTTCGCTAGTAGTCATTTTTGTACTAAGCCTTGGGCCGGCAGCATTTACATTTCGCCAATTTTTCTCGCGGTTTACACTTCATAAATTTATGTAAAATTCATGACACAGCTGTGCCACTCGAAGCATGGAGAGGAATTTATTTCTTTGTGCTCGGCTGTGTGAGTGAAGGAACTTTCACCCTGGGACTAAGTGGCTCGGCTATGCAACACTCAAGTCGAATGAGAACACGTTTGTGCTTTAGCGATATGCATACATCATTTTAAGATTGATTTAATCACGTATTTGACTTTGTAAGGTCAAATATAGTACTCATTGTGAGAAAACAAACACTCGGACTACCGCAACTAAAAACTAACGGTATTGCATGACACGTCACGTATTTTTTAGATCGTCGCTATTAAGCGGCTTGGTCTACTTCGGTACGGAAATGGAAATTGTTACAGACGTGCTTAAAAGGCTCCCTTCCCAAAAAGATTGTTGCTGCAATTTTATTTGCGGGTTTTTTGCCGATTGGAAGTCGTACAGAGGCAAGTAAGTAGATATATGAGGAATGGAGGGGAACGTTACCTGCTGTTGGACTGATGTTATTCATTTTCACTGATTAGACACTGTGTATTGGTTCGAAATTGCCGAAAAATGTGGAAATTCACAAAAACAATAATCGTAGTTCTTGACAATCTGTCTTCCACTGTTCGCTGAATAGTCGGTAAAGCAGGTGTTTCTGCGTGTCGCAACTAGCGACATCTGTTTGTGTAACGATGAGGTTTGTTTACAGAATTTGTGTGTTTTTCAACATTTTTTTTCTGAACTGATCGTAGCTGAATTTCTGATTTTAGAGGGAGGGAAGGGGTAGGAAATTGCTCGCTTATAGGGAAAATATGCTGTAATTTATTAGAGGGTATTATAAAAGTCACTCTACGCCAGCGTGGAATAAAAATTCTCTTTGGTGTGCGATTATTTGTAAAACGTCGGGTATGTGGGAACTTTCTTGCATGTAATATATCTTGTAATGCCCATTTGCTGCGCTTTCTTCTCGATTTGTTCTTTTGAAGCGGGAAAATAGTCTAATAGGTAAATCCATTCGTTTCTGCGTATCGTCACGACTTCTACTATGGTGATTGCTTTGTATGTTCGTTTATGTGGAATGAGGAATAATCCTTGGCCTTCCCCAAAAGATGCTCCTGCAATAAAAAATATACGTTTCGATGGGGTTGCTCCCAAAATGAGAGTAGGGTATTATCACATAATACACATAATGCTCACTCAAGGCGGCTTATTGGAATTTGGTGTCCGAGAAATGAATGGCGGCCATTTTGAGATTAGTAACAGCAATGGGCGAAAATTGAGTTTTTATATTTTCTTCCCAACCGTTTGAAATTACGTTTTTACTAACTCTCGGCTGACTAATTATATTTTTAACCAATTGTTTTAGAGTTGTAAAAATTCTAAATCGAACAAATAAATTAATTAAATGCCCTTTTTTAGGTTATTATGCCACCATAGTTAAAATTGTTATTTAAAAAATTATTTTTTGTTGCCTTCAGTGGGTGACAAGGATCGAATAAATAAAAGATTTTTAAATGATTGATATAGAAATATGGTTTACATGCCACAGATGAAAATGTATTTGGCAAGTTTGTTGTGCCTGCTCGTGCATTTGTATTATATGTAATAAAAGTAGAAATGTTTTTGAAAATTTTGATTCAGTAGCTGCAGACGTAAAAGTTGGCCACCAATTAAAATTGTTGCTAAAGAGTATTAAAATTGAGCATCCATGTTCTCAATTTCCTTTACAGTATTTAATTAATTTGTTCAATTTTTTAATTTTTATTAACTCTCGGCTGACTAATTATATTTTTAGCCAATTGTTTTAAAGTTGTAAAAATTCTAAATCGAATAAATAAATTAACTAAATACTGTAAAAAAATTTTTTTTACAATTTTAACTATTGTGGCATAATAACCTAAAAAAGCATTTAATTAATTTATTTGTTAGATTTAGAATTTTTACAACTTTAAAACAATTGGCTAAAAATATAATTAGTCAGTCGAGAGTTAGTAAAAATTTAAAAATTGAACAAATAAATTAATTAAATACTGTAAAGGAAATTGAGAACATAGATGTTCAATTTTAATACTCTTTGGCAATAATTTTAATTGGTGGCCAACTTTTACGTCTGCAGCTACTGAATTAAATTTTTCAAAAAACATTTCTTCTACTTTTATTACATATAATTCAAATGCACGAGCAGGCACAACAAACTTGCCAAATACATTTTCATCTGTGGTATGGAAACTTCTCAGATGAGAAGTTGGGGTACAAAATGATCAATCATATTTCTATATCAATCATTTAAAAATCTTTTATTTATTCGATCCTTGTCACCCACTGAAGGCAACAAAAAATAATTTTTTAAATAACAATTTTAACTATGGTGGCATATTAACCTAAAAAAGAGCATTTAATTAATTTATTTGTTCGATTTAGAATTTTTACAACTTTAAAACAATTGGCTAAAAATATAATTAGTCAGTCGAGAGTTAGAAAAAATTTAAAAATCGAACAAATAAATTAATTAAATACTGTAAAGGAAATTGAGAACATTGATGCTGAATTTTAATACTCTGTAGCAACAATTTTAATTGGTGGCCAACTTTTACGTCTGCAGTTACTGAATTAAATTTTTCAAAAATCATTTCTTCTACTTTTATTACATATAATATAAATGCGTGAGCAGGCACAACAAACTTGCCAAATACATTTCCATCTGGAAACTTCTCAGATGAGAAGTTGGGGTACAAAATGATCAACCATATTTCTGTATCAATCATTTAAAAATCTTTTATTTATTTGAGCCTTGTCGCCCACTGAAGGCGACAAAAAATAATTTTTTAAATAACAATTTTAACTATGGTGGCATAAAACCTAAAAAAGAGCATTTAATTAATTTATTTGTTCGATTTAGAATTTTTACAACTTTAAAACAATTGGCTAAAAATATAGTCAGCCGAGAGTTAGAAAAAATTTAAAAATCGAACAAATAAATTAATTAATTACTGTAAAGGAAATTGAGAACATGGATGCTCAATTTTAATACTCTGTAGCAACAATTTTAATTGGTGGCCAACTTTTACGTCTGCAGCTATTGAATCAAATTTTTCAAAAAACATTTCTTCTACTTTTATTACATATAATACAAATGCACGAGCAGGCACAACAAACTTGCCCAATACATTTTCATCTGTAGCATGGAAACTTCTCAGATGAGAAGTTGGGGTACAAAATGATCAACCATATTTCTATATCAATCATTTAAAAATCTTTTATTTATTCGAGCCTTGTCGCCCACTGAAGGCAACAAAAAATAATTTTTTAAATAACAATTTTAACTATGGTGACATAATAACCTAAAAAAGAGCATTTAATTAATTTATTTGTTCGATTTAGAATTTTTACAACTTTAAAACAATTGGCTAAAAATATAATTAGTCAGTCGAGAGTTAGTAAAAATTAAAAAATCGAACAAATAAATTAATTAAATGCTCTTTTTTAGGTTATTATGCCACCATAGTTAAAATTGTAAAATTTTTTTTTTTTTACAGTATTTAGTTAATTTATTTATTCGATTCAGAATTTTTACAACTTTAAAACAATTGGCTAAAAAATAATTAGACAGCCGAGAGTTGGTAAAAATTAAAAAATGTAATTAATGTATAATAGATTAATGTAATTATTTCATTTTGAAGCTTTCGTTCCAAAAATTTCAAACGTTTGCGGAGAAAGTATAAAAATTCAAATTTCGCGCGCTGTTGTTACTAATCTCAAAATGGCCGCCATTCATTTCTCGGACGCCAACTTCAAAGAAGCCGCCTTGAGTGACCATTATGTGTATTACGTAATATTATTATACACCTATTAGAACTACTGATTACCTGTTGACAAAACGTTCAGCAGAACGTAATTTCCTGCCACCACCTCGTATTGTTCCACATCTCCGCTGTGTATAAAATATATAGTTCCGTCCATATCGCCTTTCTCTACGATAATGTTTTCGGGAAAAAAGACAGCCCTCTCGAAAAAGCAGACCAGCTGCCTTATGAAGTCAACGTGGGTGTTCATAAAAAGCGGATGCGTCTCTATGTACTTTCCATAGAGCCCAGACATGATGTCCTGCTTCAGATATGAGGGGGCATCCCTAATCAGAGTAGGTGTTGACTCGCCAGCTTGACGTTTCCACAAAAGTGTCAAATAATTCCACGTTGTGTGTATTATGATCGGAGAGATGTTCTGTACCTAAATTGACAATAAATTGCTTATTTATCAGCGCCTATCGGAACCGCAAAAACAGGAAACTACCTCCAAGTAATCGTTGAACATGTTGAGATAATACTCGTACTCCGTCATGCTATAATTCTCCACAACCAAAATGGCGGCGAATGCTCCAGTCACTAGTCCGATCGCATACAACGACCCCAAGCTTATAAGCAATGATACTAACAATTGCAGGAGTGTTGTGGGGGCAGAATCCCTCATTCCGGTCGTTGTGAATATATTAATAACGTATGAATAGGCAATTACGTATGTATCTGGTATCGTTGTCGTGTTTTCGTAAACTTTAGTGCCAGTTCTAATGTTCGATATGTAGAGACATCTGTAGTTTGGGCAGGCTACAGTAAACCTGCCAAGGAAAATTGTTGATTTAATCTTAATTTGAGTTGAGTAATAGGTCGAATTAGTCTCAGTTTAAGTTAAATTAGTCTCAATTTTAAAATCGATGTGTTTGGAACGGTTCATCGCGCCGTTAGTCGAGCGCAGCGGCCAACCCAGCGCCTCCGGACTGGGGATAAAACCCTATTTGAGAGTCCTGAGGCGCGAGGTCGCGTCTTTCTGATGTAAAAACCGAATATTCCGAAGGAGGCGAGCTTCTACAGAGTATTTAACTATACATACCATAAGCAAGTGCAGCACTCGAAGAACATGAGTAGATGGTACGTCATATGCACCCACTTTAAAGCGGTGCTAATGGAGAGCTTCAGCTTGCACTCTTTATAGTAATATTCTGTGTAGTGGTACCGAAGCAGGCGATTAAATATTAAGTATTTCAGGATGGATTCATCGTCTGAGAAGATGTCAGCGAACAGAGCTATTGGAATTATGCTGATTACATCGAAGAGCATAAAACTATGTACGTACTTCATCAGTATGAGCTTTAAATCTGTGACTACAATTCCTAACTCAGGTTCTATGTATGATATGTGACACTGCACATAAATTTTTATTAAAAATATTACATCGTAGGTGTGGACCAATGATCTCCTGAAAGCGTTTGGGATTATTGTATGGTCAAAAAAATCAGGGCACGTTACCTTAACCCGGCGTATTTGGGAGCAGCGATGAACATAAAGTGTAGCGTAATGAACGTGCAAATGGGTATCAAATGGCAGCAAATAACGTAATCGAACAACTTGTAGTAAGAGTTCTCCGGATCGATGACCCCATGTAGTCTACGAAACTTCATCGCGAAAGTCTTAATCGGCACAACGGTAACAGACGCCAAATCCTTTTCCTCGGTTGTCGTGGTACTGCCAGACTCAAAGTACTCCAATTTCATCATGTTGACACCTTGGAGCCGCTGCTTTAGTTGGGGTACATCAGACACGATCTGATGGAAGAGCTCATTCGGTATCGACAGAAGATCCGTGTGGACCAAGGCGGTCACTTTTATAGTTTGTCGCTTATTAGGCTGCTTCGAGAAGTTTCCTAGAACCACACGAATGAAAGTGATTGTATTTCAAGTTGGGCTACCCACAAATTTAGTACCGAAAGCACCACCAACCCCTAGGGTGGTAATCTTAAAATTGGCGATCACCACGTCCACCTGACCTTTATAAATAATGTATATGTAGTGCTGCACGTCATTGCAGCGGATTATTTCGGCATCCTTGCGAAAGTAAAGCTGGGTAATGTGGATGCAAAACATTTTGATAAAACTCTCGTCCATGTCCCGGAACAGCCCCACGTTGTGGAGTACCTTCCCGTACATGTGATAAGCGACGTCCCTGTGGAGATGAGTGTGCAGGCTTTTGAGGATATTCGTGATCCTAATGCCTCGCGTTCGCTTCCAAACGTGCTCGAAATGAGCTATGGTCTTCTCCGTTAGAGCCTCATCCACTATTTCCCCATCCATGAACTGCGTAAAGGACTTCACGTACCCACGATAGGTAATCAAGCTTGTATTACCTACGATCTGCAACGAAACGCTATAAATCCAAGAGGAGAGATTGGCACGACTCTTACCCCGATGCTGGTCATGGCAGACAAAATGTACCATCTGATTATGAACCCAACGAAGAATATAACCAAAAACCAGACGATCTCTTGCGCCGAAATCGTGGGAAAAGCCCCACAACCCCCCGAGGTAAAAAGCATGACGATTATGTACAAAGAATAAACGAACACCTCCTGCGGCTTGTTATTCGATCGGAAAGACGATTGGGCCAGCCACGACTCATTCTTACAAAACGGCTTCACCACTCCATGTTCGAAAGTGTATCTGCAGACGAGGTCCTGATTGACAGCTGCTAAAGTGATCAAAATTGTCAACACGAATATTAAATATTTGATCATTTGTATTAGTTTCGTCCTGCTCCAATTCGAGTCGTTCTGGTAAAGGTTCAACAGCCCGACAATCCTGTAGTACTGGAGCATCCTAATAATGATCACGGCCGTCAGAGCTACGAGTTTTGTAGTGTTCTGGAGCTTTTTATGGTCCACGAAAAACATGGGCAGGACACTTAGAATGTCGATCATGAAGCTGGTGCTGAGGTAATGCTTCGCTGTGTACAAGGGGTGCGTCACTAAAATCCCCTTTTTGTTGTAATACTCCACGTGCAGCCGAATGTAGAGATCGGGAATTGTCACCAAATTCGCCATTAGTTGGAATATCGATGCTATGCTCTCGTACTGAATGAAAACTTCAATGACGAAAAGTAGGAGCAACGGCAGAATAATACAAACGCATCGGAACGACTCCCAAATTATGTACCACCTCTTCATTGGGTCGATAGTCCGGCGGAGCAAAACATATCGTATTACGGACCATTTACCTGCAAGATACCAAACCGTTAGGGCTGCTGCGAAAGTGTAGGGTTAAGGAAAAATAAATCCCCAGGAGTTTAAACGATAAAAAATTACGGTAACCACTTGGTGCCAGATCTGGAGTATAAGGCGGGAGTGCTAGAACTCCCCAACCAAGCTGCCAGTGTTTCTGGCACGTTACTATGTTTGTGGTTTGTTGAAAACCCTGTTGTGCACGATCGTTTCCACGCAATAGTGTGGTAAACGACCCATTTCTCATTCTCGGTCACCATCCCCAGGAATTGGATCAAGTTCGTTCATTCTCCACAGACCCATCAAGTTTCTTCTCTATGATAATATTGCTAAGCAGTCTGCATCTTTGGAGCAAATTAGCCAATACTTTTGCGATCACTGCAGCCATCTATTACAAAAAATGGACTTTTTTCCCTAACCGAACATTTCATTTAGCAATGAAACTCAAGCAATACTGGACGAAGCATCGCTTGTGCTCAACCAAAGCATACTGATTTGTTTAATTAGATAGTTGCATCCTTACCCAACTGCAAAAATGGCTGTAAATATTGGTCGGTCTGCGTATCGATTTTATTATCGTAAATAACGTATGTAAAATAATCCCCTTGCCCCAGAGATTCTTCCAGAGCAAACATAGGAGGCAGTCTTCCCCCCAATCGGAGCAGAGTGTTCTTATTGAATTCCAAGTGTAGTCCAAGCGCTCTCTGCACAATTTCGTACTCCTCTGGGTACGCTTTGTACAATTTCAACAGCAAGAATCGTTGTATCGAACATAGTTCGACAACCGTTATCGTCTTGGCGTCTATGAACATGTTGATGTTGTGCAATGTTTCGATAACCCCGAAAGAGTCTCCAGTAGTGAGAATTTTGTTGCAGTTTCGTTGCTCATCACCCGCCATCTGCGACACAACTTCGACAAATCCCTTCACTATTATTTGTATATTTTGCGAAACGAGCCCTGCGCTAGAAATGTAGGAGTCCGGCGGCAACAACCTCAAACTACAGTTCTTCGCCACGCAAAGTAGGAAATGTTCATCGCAATCGTGGAAAAGGGCGTTATGCTTCAATATGTTCAGTATTCGGTCAGTGACGACTTTCTTCCTAAGCTCTGGAGAGCAGTTGTCGAATGTACTCCTCGCATGGTTGTAATCCACTTCTTTGTTGTAATACCATTGGAATGAAATACAATCAAGAACATTTTTCTTTAGCGCAGCCGATTTAATTCTCGCTTGCCAGAGGATGTTGCTGATGTTCATCAACTGTTCAATGTATCTGGAAAGCAAAAACTATTCATCTGGGACTGCGCCAAGCAATCGATGGTTACTTACTGGATTCTCGTTTGAATATGTTGCACCCTGGAAGCGCAAAGTTGCGAAAAACAGAAACTGAACAGATAATAGCCCATCAGGGTGATGACGTGGGCAACTATAGTGTCTATAACTGTATACTGGTACCTATCGGTGGCTGCGTAAAAGAGGAAAATGGAAGCTGTGTAATATTGCATTTGAAACTTAATGTTCAGGGAGTAGGCTGCCGAGTAGGCGCCATCTAACTTAATGTTTTGTATATACCAGCTGGCTTGATAGCATTCTTCGTTGAAGCAGGCGAGCATGTGAATAAAGCAAGTTATCCAGAATCCTATCATGATATACAGTACCACGTACTTGATGACCAGATGAGTTATTCCAAACGATAACTTTTTTTCACATTCACGTATCACAAAATAAAATTTGTAAACCTAAAAAAACAAAGCATTTCCAATAATTCTTTTAAGTTGGCAAATAATTGAATCAAAATTAGCGTAACGGCAAGGTCTGTATCGTGATTGGGCAGTTGGGAACGGCGCCTCGGCAAGAGAATTCTAAGGCCAATAATTGGCATGATACTACCGTTATTATTTTCCCAAGACAATCAAATGATGAGTGCATTCAATACTAAATTGTTTTAAATAGTTCCAGGACTGGTGTATGGTAATCCAGGCCAAGGATTTGAGGACCCTGGTGGAGACGTCTGTTCTTTGCTTTTACCCAACCAAAACAATCCTTTTTCGAATCGAATTGTCAAGAGTCATGAAAAGTGGATCCTTTACGACAATAGGAGACATTCAGGACAGTGGTAGGGCACCAATGAGCCACCCAGGCACTTCGCAAAGGCGAAAATCCACCAAAAAAAGACTATGGTTACTGTATGGTGGTCAACGGTCAACTTCCTGCAACCGAGCCAAACCATCACAGCAGACTCCTATTGTGAGGAAATCGATGACATCTACCGAAAATTGAGTCTGCAGCAACCGGCACTGGTCAACAGAAGGGGTCCGATCCTGTTCCACGACAACGCCTGACCGCACGTTTCACAAATCACCGTCCGAAAGTGAAATGAATTGAGCGTCGAAGCTCTGCCTCACCCACCATACTCCCCAGACCTTGCGTCGAGAACCGAGAACAATCTTTTAAAGCACTTCGATAACTTTCTCACCGGTAGAACCTTCGCCAATCAGGGAAAAACAACCTTCGTCGACTGCATCGAATTTCAAGCACCCAATTTCTATGCGAAGCTAGAAGATTACTTTCTAGATTAATGTTTTTATGAAGCGATTCGATTAGAATTGACTATTCAAAAGAACAAATAAATTAGTTATCTTCTAACATTAGCGAAATAAGGAAGCTGCGCCTTCAGCACAGCTGATTTGAGCTTCGTTTTTCAATTAGAAGCGTCAACCTAAGCTTCTGGCACTTTTAGTAGCAGAATGCTTCTAGATTTTAGAAGCTTAGGTTGACGCTCTTCACAGCGAAATGTGTTTAGATGTTAGAAACTTAAGTTGGCGCTTTGAATTGAAGAGCGAAGCTCGAATCGGCTGCGCCAAAGGCACAGCTGCTATGTTTTGCAAATGTTAGAAGATAACTTTATTTTCTTGTATAATGACATTTTTAAGCCAGATTCGATGGTAGTTTACGATTCAAAAGAATAGAGAAAACCAGATTGATTTGAGGGTCCTGCACTAACCATAATAAGCGAAATAGCATTCCTACTTCTAAAACATTTAAGAAACCAAAAGTGCTATTATTGAATTTGTTTTTTGAAGTAGGCTATGGCATAAAAAATTGCTAAACAAATCAGATTGACGAAATAAACCAAATATATGACAGTAAAGTTCCACTTTCTCAACACAACATTAATTGTTACAGCTAATTTTATAATGTTTAACTAACTTTTATTATGCCATAGCCTACTTATTATGAAATTTGAGAAAATTCAGGAATAGTATTTTCGGTTTCTCAAGCGTTTTAGCCATCAAATCTGGCTTAAAAATATGACTATTCAAGAAAATAATCTTTTAAAATCTGGTAAATTTGTAAACCGCGCCTTCGGCGCAGCCAATTCAAACTTCGCTCTTCAATTGAGAGCGTCAACCTAAGCTTCTAACACCCAAAAACATTCTGCTATTAACAGCGTCAACTAAAACCTTCTATTATATACCACAAAGGCTCCATTTGTTAATACGTGAAGCAACGCTATTGTCACATGTTTGTTTTGGGTCTCTTCATAAAAGGGTAGTTGACGCTTTTAATAGCGGAATATTTCTGGATCTTAAAAGCTTAGGTTGACGCTCTTGATTGAAGAGCGAAGCTCAAATCGGCTGCGCCGAAGGTGCAGCTTACACCCTTTGCAGATGAAAGAAGATATCTTCGCTTTGTTGAATGATTTTGCTTCCGGTGCTCCGATCATATTTGTATGAGTCATTTAGTCATGGTATTTAAACCGTGCTAGAAATTTTAAGTCGACAGCTGTATTTTAAAGCTTAGTTTACTTGAAAAAAATTGCAAATCTGTGTTGATAAACAGGTACTTCCTGAAAAGTTGACAAATCTACGATTTAGCAATAATAGTCTCATGCGGAAATTTCATTGCTCCCCCACAAATGGTATGACTGGTATCGTTCTGTACACATACAGACAACAAGCCAAAAATGGTTAAAATGGATTCAGGGGCACTAAGCGTGGAGGTCCGTCAAAACTCAAACTCGAATGTTCATGATCGATAAACCTTTCTTTTATACTTTGTTTAGTAATACCGGAATGTCAAAAGCGGAGCGAATGGGGGCGATAGCCCTCCCTTGTCGCAAACATTTTGCAAAATGGTCCAATTGAATTTGGGGGGGCACTCCAAACGTGGAGATCCATTAAAATATAGAGGTCGAATATTCATGATCGATCTAACTTCCTTTTATACTTCATTTAGTAATGCTAGAATGTGAAAAGCAGAGCGAATGGGGGGGTTAAGGGAGGCGATAGCCCCCCTTGCCGCAAACATTTTGCAAAATGGTCCAATTGAATTCGGGGACACTCCAAACGTGGAGATCCGTTAAAATATAGAAGTCGAATGTTCATGATCGATCTACCTTTCTTTTATACTTCATTTAGTAATGCAAGAATGTGAAAAGCGGAGCGAATGGGGAAGGTTAAGGGGGGGCGATAGCCCCTCTCACCGCAAACATTTTTCAAAAATGGTTAAAATGGGTTCAAAGGCACTCAAAATGTGGAATTCTGGAGAAATGTCGAGTTCGAATGTTCGATACACCTTCCCTTTATACTTTGGCTAGTAATGCAGGAATGTAAAAAGCGGAGCGAATGGGGGGGGGGATAGCCCCCCCTTACCGCAAACATTTTGCAAAATGGTCAAATTGAATTCGGGGGCACTCCAAACGTGGAGGTCCGTCAAACTCGAATGTTCATGATCGATAAACCTTTCTGTTATACTTCGTTTAGTGATTCTGGGATGTAAAAAGTGGAGCGAATGGGGGCGTTAAGGGGGGATAGCCCCCCTTTACCACAAATAGTTTGCAAACATGGTCAAAATGGATTCAAAGGCACTCAAAAGATGGATATTTGGAGAAATGTCGAGGTCTAATGTTCATGATCGTTATATCTTCCTTTTATACCTCGTTTGGTAATACCGGAATGTGAAAAGCGGAGCGAATGGGGGTTAAGGGTGGGCGATACGCCCCCCCCCCCTCCTTTCCACAAACATTTTGCAAAAATGGTCAGAATGGGTTCAAAGACACTCAAAAGGTGGAGCTCTGGATAAATGTCAAGTTCAAATGTTCATGATCGATACACCTTCCTTTTAAACTTCGCTTAGTAATGCAGGAATGTGGAAAAGGGAGCGAATGGGGGGTTAAGGGGGGGCTATCGCTATCTCAAGGCCGAATGTTCATGATCGATATAGCTTACCTTGTTTGGTAATACAGGGAGGTAAAAAGCGGAGCGAATGGGGGGCGATAGCCCCCCCCCCTGTACCACATGCATGGTCAAAATGGATTCAAAGGCACTCAAAAGGTGGAGTTCTACAGTCGAATGTTCATGATCGATACCAAATAGTAACATTTAAGGCAAAACAGTTGATTTTATTTATATTCGTGCGGGGCCTATGTGCCAGGTACGTGCCAACTTGGTAACAAAAGAAGAACGAAAATCGAAGGTAAGTAGCGCGCGAAATTTAAAAGCTCGCCGTATTAATAGAGCAAGCCACGCTTGCATTGTTGGCGATATCTAACAGAAGTACATACCTTTAGACAGTAAATCATTGAGACTAAAGCTGTTATTCGCGGCGAAGCATGGATCAGTACCGTACAAAAATGGAACGGGATTGTTGCAAAGCAATCAACTAAGAACCATACGTTCTTGCAGCAATGTATCAGTATAAGCGAAGGCCGTATTATAAAGTCCCTTTTATCTTTTATTGCCGTGCTCAATTGGACTAACACGTCCATGGTCGTGACTATTTCCAAAAACATGACGCATCCTTGCATACTCTCTGGGATTTCTCGTTCAAACGACGCCATTATCGGCAATATGATCACCATGATTAAAAGACAACTGAGATGGAACCATTCCCATGCCTTGCGAGCCCCGGACTCGGGCTCCATAACGTAGGGAAACCTATCCGTTAGGCAAATGGCCTTCATTTTCAACTCTACATCGCCGGATAAAACCAGCAAGTCCAGGTATTCCGACGTATGATTCACATCTAATTCCGCGTCTAACAACTCTTTATCGACTTCAAATTTCGGATCGTTTTGCTCCTTTTGGGTCAACTTTAATATCAACCTCCACCTTTGCTTTATCCATTTGATGTGCGATATTTTTTCTGCAACATAAAAGCCCCGTGAGAAAGAATCCCCGTTCTCTTCGATCCCAGTTACCTTCGGTTTCGTGTCTCTGCTCGTTGTTAAAGGCAACGATTTCGATGATATCTTTAGAGCCGTGAATTCTGTGTTCGATGTGCGATAGGATATTCCTGGTCCTGCTGCGGAAGCCGTTGGTAAGGATGCGGTAGAGGTCCCGGAAATCGATGGTGTAAATTTCGCAGAAGGTTGCGCACTTTATGTTGGCATTGTTGATCGAGTTCATTAATCCGGAGACCTCTCCGAAAATAGTCCCGTTGGAGAACGACACCACCGGGGATTCGTCGTCTTCATCGGAGAGTACTTGCACTATCCCGGAGACAATGTAGTACATTTTGTGGATTCTGCTGTTTAAGGTGATGATGTAATTGCCTGGAAGGTAAAATTCTGATTTCATTACCGCGGACAAAGCCCTCTTGAACGACATGTCCATGTTCATGAAGGTGTGGGAGTGTCTCAAGACCTCCCAGAACATGTCGACTGTCACTTCTTTTTGCAAAGACGATGGTAGTATATCGAAAATGGGCGGCATGGCATCTAGGCCCTTCCGTCTTTTCCATATCGTACTATAGTATACCTCGACGTCTTTTTGGGTCGCTTCTGGTATGTTCCATTGTTTCATCAACAAGATAATCCCTCTGAGGTGCTTCGAGAAGTTAAATTGCTTCTTGAATACCCTAATGTACGCCGCCGTGAGCCTAGCGTTAAAAATCACCAGGTGATAGATGTACCCGAACAGCATCGTACTCGCTATTAACAATCGCTCCAAGAAAATCTCCCCGTTGATCAATCCTGAAAATTCGCAATTTTATAACGATTCGTGAAAATACATGCTTTGTACCAGTCGAGTTGTGAGCGAGCTTATTCGCCATTTCGCAGAAACAAATAACGTGCCACTCCAAATAATCGTTGAAGTCGAACTCGTGGTCTTTGAGATTTATGGTCCAGGTTAGTCGCTTGCACAAGTAACAGCCCAGTTTGTACCAGAGGCAGCCCAAGCCTTGGGATATTATCAAGAACAGAGCCAGGTGTCTTATGGTAGTGATCAAAACTTGATTCAATCCCGCAGTTTTCTGCTCCTCTCGGAAAAACTCCCAAACTCTGTAGGCCCGCGGCAGCGACTTGAGCTTGAAAATTTCCTGCCTCTTCTGCTTGTAATAGTCTTTCCCACTCGAGGCTTTGCTTATTAAAAGCGACGTTTCGTAAAACGGGATCAACGTTAAAACATCGACTGTTAACATCCCCAAATTTCTCGGCTCATGCTCCCGCAGTTTCGCGTGTTCCTTCATTCTTCTGCAGAATCAAACTTGAAATTACTTCGTCAAACGCGAATTGTTATTTTATGCCTTACCTATGCATAATGCTAACAGTAGTGTCAACGAAATACGTTATTTCGCAAATGTAGTACAAATAATTGATGGTTTTTGCAGTCTCATCGGTCAGATAATAAGTAGTGGTGTAAAACACATTCGCGCAGTTGAAGAACACACTAATTATCAGGATCCACTTCCAGTTTTTCAAAAACGGCAAGAATATGATGTCTTTCCAATTGCCGATTTCCTCCGTTTCGTCGCCTTCCTCATAGTCCCCGACGTCCTCAAACTCCAACTGTTTTCTCATCGCTTCTTGTTTTTCGGTTCGGCACGCTAAAATGTGACAGATGTGGAGTAATATGTGGTAACTAGGTTCCCCCACGTATGTCAACAATGTTCGGGAGCCTACTATGAAGATTATTGCGTTATTGAATTTGAATTCGATTCCTTTCAGGTAATTTAGAAATATCACAACAATCCTTAATAGTCGTCCTGCATCTGGAGGCCGCAGTTCGCCTCCGATCGCGACGATACTTGCCCCGTTAGATTCGTGGCGACGAAACGAATCCAACGCTGCCAAAAACTCCGCTCCGCGGTGCGGTTGCCCGATTTCGAACATTTCGTTACCAGCGCAATTGCCCCTTACAAAAGCGAAAACATGAAATTTTGTAATAGTCGTCCTACAGCCGCGAATCTTACACTGATCTATTGGATTTTGCCTCCTGATTCAGAATTTCCAAACCGGAACTCTCTACGTCGCCTGTGACAGCCGCTAGAGCACGCCAAAGTTTCACAAAACCGTCATTTTTTCGCGATTTTCGACCGGTCGCGATTATCTCGGTTATAGTTGGTTTTACGAGGTCGAACACAAAATAATTATAGCTAGATATTGACGAGATAAGATCATTGGTGCAACGAAATTCGAGCTAGTACCAAGAGTAAGGAAAAAAGTTGTAAAAACTGTTTGCGGATGGTCGACCTTCCGGACCCCGTAGCTCGCTTGTTTTTCAAGCCAGCGACTTCTGGGTAGTGTCGTTGAATGCGCCTTGACGAGACAAATCCAACGGCACCAGAATCGGGGCCCTAGTCCTTTCCGTCCGGGCGCTATGAATTTTTTCCGATGAAGCTCGAAAATCCTGAAATTTCGTCTATACCCGGGGGCTCAATTTTTTGCAATTTTTGACAAAAATGTGTTTCTCGCGAAACGACTCTAACCGGCATCGATGTATTGGGGAGGACGTTGGCTGTCCGACGGTACTAGCGGTTCTTCTCAATCTGCAGCGGTTCGGGCTGGAGAGCGATTTTTATGGAATTTTTGCAAATTCCTACCGGAAGCTGAGATACGGCCATTTTGGCCCTAATTCTTAAAAATTTCCACGAAACTCAACGTGGAGGATCGTGGGTGGCATCGTTGGATCGGCCTCGCCGAGACGATCATTTTTATGTGCACATGTAAGGGTCTGAGACCCCTGTGGGCCGAGGAAATCGCCAAAAACCGTTGCGGGACCGCAACTATCCACTATCGCGAAGCGGTAACTTCAGCGCCCTCTGGAGGCCGCGGTTCGCATCTGATCGCGGCGATTCTTGCCCCGCTAGATTCGTGGCGGCGAAACGAACCCAACGATGCCAAAATCTTCACTCCTCGACGAGGTCGGCCAAATTCGAACGTTTCGTAACCAGTGCAATAGCCCCTTACAAAAGCGAAAAATGAAAATCCTTAATGGTCGTCCTACGGCCGCGAATTTTACAAAGTTTTATTGCCCTTGGCGTCCTGATTTAGAAATTTTAAACCGGAACTCTCTGCGACGGCTGTGACGGCCGCTAGAGGTCGCCAAAGTTTCGCGAAATCGCCATTTTTTTCGCGAACTTCGACCGGTCACGAATATCTCGGTTATCGTTGGTTTTACGAGGTCGAACATAAAATAATTATAACGAGATATTAACGAGATAAGATCATTGGTGCAACGAAATTCGAGCTACGACCAAGCGCATGGAAAAAAGTGGTAAAAACTGTTTGCCGACGGTGGACCTTCCGGGCGTCGTAGCACGCTTGTTTTTCAACCCAGCGACTTCGGGGTAGTGTTGTTGGATGCGTCTCAACGAGACAAATTCAACGGTACCAGAATCGCGACTTTAGCCCTTCCTGTTCGGACGCTATAAAGTTTTTTCTGATGCGACCCAAAAATTCTCAATTTTCGCCTATACCCGAGGGTTCAATTTTTTACGATTTTTTACAAAAAAAAATTTCCCGCGATATCGACTCTAATCGGCATCGACGGATGGGGCGGGACGTTGTCTGTCCGAGGGTGGTCGCGGTTCTCCTCTATCTACAGCGATTCGGGCTGGCTCCCGATTGTGACGGTGCAAGTTTCGTTGCGATATTCGAAAATATGATAATCGCAATTCATGGAGTTTCCACTTCAAAATTAATACAAGGCTCTGCTCAATGCGTAATTTTCATGCTTTTGATAATCCACGTGAACCGTGATTATTTATAAACAAAGTAAGTAATCCACTCTCATTCTAATATCTAAGCAACCGATAAACAAATTTCTAAAATTTATGATATAACATTAGGAAAATTTCCTCTAAAATTTCAAGTCCAAGAACAGCAAAAGATTCAACGATGTCTTGCCCTCCCAGATGTTGTGCTCCTTGCGCCCCATGCCAGCCGTATATGGCACCTCCGTCATGTTATCCTTGTCCATCCCCAATGTGCCCTCCTTGCTGTATTTCCGTGCCAGGAGCTTGTCCACCTGCTTGTCCATATATGACATGTCCCTGTCCCGTCCCAAGATGCTGCCCTAGTGGTGGATGTGGTGGTGGTTGTGGTTAATGATTTACGTGTTTTTGCTGTAAGCATTTTCGATCACCTAAATTTGAAATTATCTATAAACTGCTGTATTATGTACTTTGTATAGCTTGTAAATAGCATAAGTCGTGACTGTAACTAAAAATAAATATTTTATTTTACACTTTGCCTTCTAAGAATTGTGTTTGAAACTTCATTTAAAGTCGATTTGCACCAAGTATTAAGAATATGTTTAAAATATATGATTACACTCCGATTTCCATTACATTTTAATACAATAATTACTATTTAGCTAGTTAAATAAATTTTTGAATTAACGCGACAATCCCGCTCTTTCTTCGACTTGGGTCTTCAGAAACGAAGGTTGGCAAAACTGTCGCACCAAATATCTTTACTGCATTATTTTGTGAGGTTAAGTCACTATAATAACAGAAAAGCAAGGTTATGTAAAACACGTGAGGTGAGTTTAAAGGTAAATATTAACGAATTTAATAATAAAACGAGTTGGTTTTTTTAGATTCAAAGATGACTTCGCTGAGCGAGCAATTAAAGCGCTTAGCCGTTCCGCAGACCTCTATTTTAAAGCACGATAAAAGAAAGCCATCGTTGCTCTTCGACCCCAAAGAAGCAGCCGGTTTCACCCGCCAGACAATCTATCAGATCGGCCTCGATGGCCTGGAAGGCTTAAAAAGCAAAAATCCCTCCTTCGCCCAATTCGAAAATTCCCTCTTCCACCCGAGCTCCATAAACTTTGAACGATCCGTACAAACCGCCTTCGAGAATGACAAGCTCAACAAGAACATTTCGAAATTCCTCTTGCAATTATCGCCTTACTTTATGCTGTACGACTCGTACAAAGTGCTCGAGTGGCTAATCAATAGATTCAGGATACACGAGTACAACAGGGAAGACTTTCTCATGCTCATTTTGCCCTATCACGAAACAAATATATTCGTGAGGGCGTTGCAGCTACTCAATATTAAAGAGCCAAACGATAGGTGGTACTGGCTGCACTCGCTCCAAAAACCGGGCATCCACTTGCCTAAAGACGTTCTGTACAACCACGCGGCAAGCAACCCCTCCTTTCTTAAATTCATATCTAAATACATATTGGCCATCGTGGCCGAGCACGAAAACCTCAATTTCCTAGCAGTCATCTTCAACTTTTACTGCGCCACCTTCGTCGGGGCTCTCGACCGTTCCCACGAAATAAACGAGAGTCAAGTCTCGCAACTGTTGCCGTCCATCCTGAAAGGCTTAAAATCCGACATCCCGGATTTCTGCGCTTCGAGTTACGTTATAACGGCTCGGTTAGTTGCGAAAACCGAGTTGTCTGACAAGCTATTGCTGAGGATTGTTGAGAAAGTGTCGCAATTCCCTGTGGATACACTAGCGGAGGAGGCGGCCGCCGTTCTAGTCATCATCTACCAATGCCAGAAAAACTTCCATGTGATTTCAGACGCTTCCCTTGAAAGCATAGCGAAAGCGGATTGGTTAGCTAAAGTTCTACAAGGCTTCGATAACCAAGGGATGCATATTCATCCGTTTCTAGAGCCCCTGCTCAAGCACGGAGTTAAATACTCTATTACAAATGAAGAGGATTACGAGGTAAAGCGGTTCATTATTAATCTCCTCAACGATATTAAATTCAATGAGGATTTCGTCCCGTCTCTAATAAGGTAAGTTGATTCTTTGTTTGTTCTCGTTTATGAGAGGGAAATCACCGGTTTACATTGTTGCAGCAACGTTCTGGACGTTTATACCCACAAAATTAAATACCCAGAAGCCACCAAAAGATGGGTGAAGACCTACATGGACATTTTGGAGAAGCAGTATCCGGCGTCGTATGATAAGGAAATCAACGGCATAATGAAGTACAACGTCGGGGAAAAACTAAGCAAGAGACAAAAATGCGTCAGGAAAATACTGCAAATCTCACTCGCCGAAAAAGGCAGTTTCAGTTTATACGAAAAGCTTTTCAGTCCCTTGGGGAACATCAGGAAAGAAGCGATTAACCAAATGTGCAGGAACTTCGGTCAGTTGAAGGAGCGAGAGCAAAACTTGCTTCGAACTATTTTATTGGAGCGATTGTACGATGAAAATTTCGCCACCGTTTACGAAGCGTTCCGGGCTTCCATGCGGTTCCTCGATGCGCTTTTCGACAAAGAACGGGTAACTGATGTCTGTCTGCGGCTGTTGGGCAAAGCGCAGACGGACAAGGCAACCTGGTGGAAAATTTGCTACCACGCGGCGAAAGTCTTGATCAGGATTTCTGAAGGGGCTGATATAAAAGTGTTTTTATCGTTTCTGCCATTTTTGCTGCCCAGCTGCAACGACGACCTCGGGGCAGCCAAGGCGATTGTAAATTCCGCCTACGGGGAGAAGTGCCCGTATTTGAAAGCGAACGTCAACACGTTAAGAGCGACTTCGACTTACTACAAGTTCTTCACGGTGGTTTACGACAGTTTGAGCCTGAACGAAAATTTGCCCGATATCAAAGAGGTGCTGCAGGTTTTGAAGGATTTCCCAGAGGCGAATCGAGACGTGCTGCATAAGTACATTTCAACGCTCTTATTGAGCAGCACTTTGCCTGAAAATTGTCCCGCAGATATCACGTCTGGGATTTTGGACATTCTGCTGTTGTTTTTGGAGAGCACGAAGCTGTGGCCGCTTAAAAAGGAGGCAAACGTTGGGACTTACGTCATGATGGCCCGCGGGGGCAAGTTTCCCCTGGAGGGGTTTTTGGAGTGTCTCGAGACACTGTTGGTCAAAACGCAGGTGCCGAACAAGCCGTTGGGGTATTTGGACTTCTACATAACGAACGAAATAAGCAAGTTCTATTTGGTGCTGCTGAATATATTGATTAATGGGTCGTTTAGCGGGACAGAGGATGTCGCGTTGAAGTACCGCAAGAGCCTAGAAAAGTTCTTCGAGCGATTCGCCGATAACGTGCGGTTGCAAATCGACGCTTACTTGAACGTTGCGACGTCCGAAAGTAAATTCGTGGATACGCAGCTGCAACTGCGCTGCTTGCTGAAGGTCAATCGGTTGCTCGAGGAAGAGATCGTCGACTTGGGGGCTTGCCTGGATTTGAAAAACTTGACCGTGCCGTATTTGTTTGCTGTTTTGTGCAACCAAGACCAGGAAATCCGAGAGATGGGGCTGAAAGCATTGGAGACTTTGTCGATATTAGGGAATGGCACTTTGGATAATTATTTGCCGTTGGTGCAGCGGATGCTCGAGTACAAGCAGGAGATCACGTTGGACCCGGAGCAGGTTTGCGTGGCAATACAAAACATAGAGAGAAGAGCTAGGGGAAAGCTCAAGTCCGTACTGAGAGTGCTGGTTGATTTAACGGCGCGAGACAACATTCCGATTTGCTTGATCTCCGGGCTGAATAAAGTGTTTAGCTTATCTAACAACGTGGAAGCCTTTTCTGTCACCGTTAAGTACGCCAATAAAATTTTGGAGGGTTGTAACGAGGGCGATGAACTAAACAGTCAGTTCTCGTTGATTGTGTACTTCAACGCCATCAAGCTGAGAGAAGAAGTGGCGAAGGAAATCAAACTGAACGACGAGTTGTGGAAGTTTATGTTTTCGAGCCTCAATAATCAAAAGGTGTTCATAAGCAGCAGCGGCACTAAACTAAGCGTTGCCATGTTGGTACTGCCACAGATTAATCGAGATTTCTTTGCCGGCTTGGTGGAGGACGTCCAGGAGGGCGTCTTGGGTTGCATTGTAGAAGTGGCTACGCACACGCAAGATCCCGAGTTGCTGTCGATTGCCAATCACATCGTTAAAAAGCTAGATTTGGACTCGAAAATCATCTTAGGGCACTTGGAGAAAATGCGAGACGTCCAATCGCCTAAACTGACGGAAAGCAAGAGGAAGCGGAGGATAACTATCATTCCTACGCCCGACATTTTGGATACAAACGAATGGAAGAAGGGGGTGACGGCCTTACAATTCATCCACGGTAAGAAGAACGTGAGGCACACTGAACTGCTGCTCCCGATTCTCTTCGGCCTCTTGAAGAAATGCCTGGATTTCGACGAGCAGAACAATGTGGAGTACGTCAAGCTCCTGATTCTGACGAACATCAGTTCGTGCTGCGAGAAAGGCGGGAAGAATTTACCGGACAACGTTTTCAACATGGAATTGGTCACGAAGTGCATTACGGCCTCCAAAAACCCGCAAACGCACCGAGAGGCCTTGCTTTTGCTAGCGCAGGCCTGCTCCATCGTGCCCCATCAGGTTTTGCACAACATCATGATGAATTTCACTTTCGTAGGGTCGGCGGTTTTGCGCCACGACGACGCTTACAGCACCCAGATTAACTTTAAAATAATCGACACGATCATTCCGCTCCTGATACAGAGCAAAGAGAAGGCGAACCTTTGCAATGTCCTCAGAGTGTTCGTCGATGTCATTCTGGACGTCCCCGAGCACAGGAGGATCCCTCTCTACAAACAACTATTAATGAACATCGACCCCAGAGAGAACTTGCACGTCTTCCTGTTGCTGATATTTGAAGCGCACGTGATCCACGGCCATGTAGAGAAACAAAAACAAAAGTCTCAGAGCGCATTTGTCGATACCACTCCAAAGCGGCTCGACATAGCCTTCGACCTCTGCAGAGAGTTCACGCCGGATATCGTGTTGTACAACTGCACCAAGCTAATTAAATACCTGCAAGAGTTCCTGCTGGTCGATAAAAGCAACTTTCGGCAAAAGAAATCGAGCGGCTCCTTTTTCGATCTAAACAAATACAGCGATAAGCAATTCAGGCACTACAAATACACCGTCGGTCTGTTCCTCTCGAGCCTGCTGTCGTCCAAAGAGTTCGTCCTCCAAATCGCCGAATTGCCTGATGAACAAACGAGCGACCTGCAGGAATTCTTCCGAGACGCCATCGTTCACGCCGTGAAGTACATACAGAACACCTCGAAGATCGCAGAGAAAAGCGTCAAGACTCCTCAAGCCCAGTATTGGAAGGTCATGCTGCATCACAGCTACGACATCTTAGATGCAATAAACGCTCTGTTGACCCATAAGATGTTCCTGCTGGTTATTCAAGGCCTGATGAAGCACAACCTCCACACGGTGCAACGCCGAGCAATGGAGCTCCTCAATTCGAAACTGCAACACGATCGCTCGTTCGTCACCAACTGCGACGAGTCCGACTTGATGGCTCTTCTCACCCCCATCGAAGAAATCGTGCGAACCGCAAACGCAGAAGAGCTAGCCCAGGAAGAGGAGTTGATCATCCAAACGGCGCTGCTATCCCTGAAGCTGTTATCCAAACAACTCGCCCGAAGCAACCCGGAGCGCTTCGTTGAAATATTGGAAGTCGTCACGGACATGCTGAAATCAGGAAACGTCCATGGCAACATTTTAGCTTCCCTAATCCTGTCTCTGGCCGAACTGTGCAACAACCTACGCGCACACGCCATATCCGCCCTCAACAAATTCATGCCTTCCGTCATCAAAATCCTGAAGCACCAAAAGCGGCAAGAAACCCCCGACTTGCTCCTCCTCTGCATCTTCACGGCCTTAGAAAACATCCTCGACAGCCTCTCCCTTTTCCTGAGCCCGTACCTAGAAAAGCTCCTCGTGGAAATCGCGAACGTCTCCGGTCACTTCCAAGAGGAATCCGCCAAGCTAGGCTCCTTCAGAACGAAACTAACGAGCATTAAACAGAAGATGGGCACTCTTATCCCGTCTAGAGTCCTCATCCCGGCCGTCGAAGGCAGCTACAGCCACGTTGTCAGAAAAGGCCAGTTCCACAGCATAGGACCGTTGATGGACATCCTGAACGAAAACGTCTCGAACATGAATCCCCAAGAGATACAATCGAACTTGGCCGAATTAACGTCGTTCTTCCTGAACACCCTGCAATTTCGAGTTAACGCCAACGCTTTGGACTCGCTAACCAATTCGACCGCATCCAGAATTACCCTGGAGCAAACGAATGAAGTGGAAGAAAACATTATAAAAGCCCTGACGACCCTCGTTCTCAAACTATCCGAAACGACGTTCAGGCCTCTCTATTACAAACTGTACGACTGGGTCCGAAGCGAGGTAAAATCCGAGAGGGTGATAACGTTCTACTCGTTATCCCATGGGATCGCCCATAAGCTAAAAGGGCTCTTCGTGTTATTCGCAAGCTACTTCTTGAATAACGCCGCAAATTTACTGGACGCCTGCAATACGACCAAAACGCAGCAATTGTACTTCGAGGACGACCAAAAGACGGAACTGCTCTTGGAGTACATACTAAAGACGCTAACGGCGGTTTTTCTGTACGACACGCAAAAGTTCGTCAATAAAGACCGCTTCGAGTTGCTCATGCAACCAATCGTAGACCAAATCGAAAACACGCTTGGGGGCGAAAAGCCATCGGTGAAGCGAGCCAAGGAACTCGTGGTGCCTTGCATCGTCAATCTGGCTGTAGCCACTGCCGATGATGCGTTATGGAAGCAAATGAACTACCAAATGTTGTTGAAAATGAGGCACAACTCGCCCGTCATTCGACTTATAGCCCTGGAAAGCTTGATCGAAACTGCTAAAAAATTAGGGGAAGACTTCTTGCCCTTGCTGCCGGAAACAATACCCTTCTTGGCCGAACTACTCGAGGATGAAGACGAGACTGTGGAGCAAGCCGCTAGGAAGGCCGTACAAGAACTGGAGAAGGTTGTTGGCGAACCACTGGAGAAATATTTTTAGAAATAATAATTGTTCGTTTTAACATTGTTTAACTGTGGTAAATACATTTTTTTAATGGATCTTAATCTTTTCTTCCCACACCACCTCCATGAGTGAACTATTTTTGCACCATTCCAATTCCTTATGTAGATTTTAATTGTATTGACCTTCCGAAAGTAACATGACGATTCTACGATCATGAAAAAGATCGAGATTTTGACAGATCGTCACGATTTGAGGGCCCCCCGAGTCCATTTAGACAATTTTATGCATGCTGTCTACGAGTGGGTGTCGGCCTCTGAAGGTGTAGACGCAATATCAGTTAGACTGTGCCTCTACGTCAGTGTTCAATGAAAAGACGATATAAAATGTATAAATATTTAATATATTAGCAAATAAATAAATATTAGATTTAAACAGCACAAGTTGACTTATACTAAAATAGCTGATAATAAGATCTAGATGAGCACCGGCATTCCAGTTAAATAAGATAAGTTGGCACTTCCGTGGGCGTTGGATCTCTCAGAGATTGATATCTTGGACTTTGGTGATGATGGTTTTCAGGCGGGCTTCTCCCTGCGTTCATTACAATTCTTATACATGCTATACAATTAAAATGGAAATTATTTGCTTCTTACGTTATACAAATCCACCTTGGTCTTGAGGGAAAAGAAAAACTGTTTGTGATTGACGCTGCCAAGGACGACATTCGCGGCCTCCGGGTCAGTTTCGAGCAGTTCCCCGATTTGCTGGGATGTCACGCCCAGGATTTGTTCGGCCTTTTCGGCGAAAGCGGTCGCCCATTGCTCCCCGGTTTCGTCACCCAAATTGATCTGCGAGCAGAATCGAAATAATGGAAATACAGGCAGAGCGGGCAAACTTACGTTCATTAAAAGTTGGTATTTAAAGGTGTCGAATTCCTGCTCACACTTGTCGCACTTATAAATTCCCTCGGAAAGCTCTTCGATTTTCTTGTAGCACCACTCGGCCGGGCAGGCCTTGTAGACGCAATTTTCCGTTTGCACTTGCAAGACGTTCGCTTTGATTTTGTAAAAGTCTGAGCTTTCGGAATTGCCCAGCCCCGCCCGTTGGGCCTCGTCGATGGTCATCCAGGTTTGAGCGCTCACATTCCTTGCCGGGACGCCCTTTCCTTCGTTCTGGAACCATCGGATTAAGCGCTCGGCTTCAGGCAAGTCCGGGTTGACCGTCATAACGGTGCTTGCAACGCAGGATATGTTTTTCCCCCCATCAAACTCCCCCACTTTGGCGGATCTCAACATGACCACAGGGTGTTGGGAGCCGTCGAAATTCAGCGCTTCGTTCCCCCAAAGCTTTAACGTAATCTAAAGGACGAATCTTGAATTACACCCATTGCTAAACAATAATCGACCACTTTAAGTGCCGACAAATGCATTCAAATACAAGATGTTGAAATACAGTTAGAATCGGTTTACTTTTCGGGTACTCACAGCAAGGTTTGACTGATCCACCAGCAGCACTTCGCGTTTCTTCCATTCGGCACGAGTAGACGTGGCTGGGATGATTTCTACATCGGAGGCAGTTTTGCAGATTCCGATGATGTCTACGAAGGAATTCGGTTCCGCCTTAACAATTTCGTCTACCGTGAGGAAATTGTGCAGCGTTCTCGAAAGCGTCATTCTGGGATCGAGGCACTCTTGCACGGTCGAATAAGAATTGAAATAAATTTCATAGTCATTCCTTGAAGTGCAAAACCGTTTGTCTGCTTCCTTGATGAAGCACTTGCTTATATAGTACTCTCTACTCACTTGTAAAGCCTCGTAGAACTTGCCGACACAGTCGCTGAAGCCCTTGATGCGAATTTCACCTGTTTCATCACGCAAGTCAGCACTGAAAAACATTCCGCTTCGTCCGTACCTTCGGATATCCGATTTTTTTACTACACGAGCCTTAATCGTCCACTGTTTGTGTTGCGGGCCTAAACTAGCAATGGTGGTAATTACAGGCGATCGCATGTTTGTATATGATAGGATCGTTGGATTGCCTATTTTAATCCCTAGTCTATCGCCGGGGACCACCAAGTCATGGTCCAAAATGACCAAGACCCTGCAGACAGAAACACCTGCAGTACAAAACGAAACGAACGGCTCGCAAAACTTACTTATCTCTATCGCCTGCGTTATCGAGGGTGCTTGTTAAATAAGCATTTATCTGGATCACGGAATACTTCGGCAGCTCTGTTGCCTTACTGTTGAAATTTTTGGCAAGCAAGGCAAACGAGACGGAATGTTTTCCGTCAGAGAGTGCAAGTCGGTATCGTTCCGTATCACCCGGGCTCCCAGAATCAAGCTTCTTGCATCCCAAGACTTGCAGTAGGGGAGATTCCACGCTCCCTTCGCCCATTATCGCCTACAAAAAGGAATATCAACCCCATTCTGCATATTCCAGATTTTTACTTTATAGTCGAATATTCCAGTGCCGTGTGAGACACTCTGTCCTATTTACAAAATAGACAAGAAACTTACGAGTATACTCCCTTCGGTCAGCTGTAACTGAGCCATTATAATTCAATTTGGTTAAAATTATTTGAAATTGAGATTAGAGCGCAAATTGCAGCAAACGTTCGTTTAATTCACTAAAAGTTGGCAACACTTCACCGTCTACTACATAGAACAGATACACTGTCCTTGACCAGGGAATTTTAGTGTTATTTTGTTGCCAAAATGATCCCTTGTGACGCTAATTCCACTAGAAAATATCGAAGGCGGCGTTTAAATTTTATCAATCGTATTTAAATGAAGACATTTATGAAATTAAAGGTAATTTTGGTAAAATACTCGCAGGATTGTAAAGAAATCCCGCTGAAAAAATGCACCCGCTTCATGAAGTCTATGATGAATAATAAACATCTCTCCTGTTAAGCCTTTTCGTTTGAATTGTAATACAAGATTTTTGCAGCAGACCCGAACGTTCCAACTTTTCTAGCTTTAGCCCGTTTTGGCTCGCAACACTCATTTTCCCATCAATTCAAGCAGTTTCGAAAACATTAAAATCAATAGCGAGCCCTGGAGAAATTCTCAACAAAGACTCCATTTACATTTAGCATTCCACTAAAAGAGTAAAAAGAGGCATCGCTTTGTCGCTTGTACACAACGTATCAAAGAAAACAAGCCCGACCAGTATATGCTTACAATAAATATTCACTTCAGTCATCTAACTAAATTCTGAATATCCAATTGATTGATAGAAAATCATTCACTTGTAACATAAAGTGAACGGTGCACAAATAAAGATCAAAGTTTAAAAAACAAGAGGTTTTATTGCGTTAGGTACAAACACAACATTTGTATCGATGATCGCCATCAAATACTTATTTTCAGTTACAGTCGTTCAACGTTTTGTTGACCATTATTAATAAAACCAATCACTACTCTTTGCGGTTTTGAGCAAAAAACGCAGACAGGAGAAAAATAATATAACCGTCGATCATCGTATTTCAGCCAACAAACTTCATTAGAAGTTTTATGCTGCTAATGAATAGGTTCAATTGTATTACGAACTCAGTTACTCGGTAGAAAAATACTGAATTGTTAGTTACAACGAGTAATGAGTACATTATCGGATACACCGACTCCATGGTCTAATACCTAAAATAAACGTATGGGTTGGAAAACACTTTGTACTTAGATCTATATCGTAACTTCGACGTTTTTCACAACGTTTGTGAAATCGACCTTGGAAGGAGTCAAATAAAAAGCTGGGGCCATTTGCATGGTGCACGGGCATTGGCAGCCCATCGTCCAGCTGAACGAACCGAGCTTGTTTTTGCATTTGGGACAGTACAGTTTGCCTTGCGTCGTTTGCGTGATACTGTCCATCCACGACAGCGGCTCGATAAAGTAGGTCTTCGAGCAAACGGGCGGACTGGCGACCCGAGCCGATTTGTCTTTGTGCACCAATAAGTTATTTTCGGTGGCCAGAACTCGCCTGCACTTCTTACACCTGTAAGTGTTCGGCTCCGGCTGGCAGTTGGCCAGCCCCGGATCGGGCTTGATCAGATGGAAGTAATCCTGCGGCAGGATTTTCACTTTACGAACTTTATCTGCGGCCGTGCGGAGCATGAACAATTTGTACTTTGTGTAATGCGGGTCTATCCTGTAGTTCATGTCTTGGTACAGCTGCAGTTGGGAAATAAACCCGGAGTTCGGGTGGATCATCGATCGTTTTCGCTTCACTTGCTCATGAGCGGCTTTGTACGTTAGGCTGTGCTTCTTCATTACATAAGCAATCGTGATCGTTGCGCTCCTTGATACGCCAAAGTAACAATGTATCAATACGGTGCCCCCCGCTTGGATTGCGCCTTCGATAAAGTCGATGCTGTCGTCGAAATGGCTCAGCAAATCCTCCTTGGGGAGATCGGAGAGCTGGATGAACTTGAACGTCCGCTTTTCCTTCATCTCTCTTATGAAAACGGGCAAGGGAACCGTATCGATCGTTAGTATGTGAGTGATTCTGTATTTGAAAAGTACGTGGGGGTCAGTAGCCGCCATTAAATTACCCAAGTATAGGTTATTTTCGATCAGGTCCAAGCTGACGGGTCCTCCGTACATGGCGATTTCTTCGTGATATTTCTGTTCGGGAGTGAGGACGGCATAAGCCATACGGATTTAACTGCAATCGAGTGAGGTGCATATTTAACATTTTTGCTATTATTAGACTACTAGGTAATATCAACTGAAATACTTAACGTACACAGTATCTATAGATTGTGAAATAATTCGTAGGTTATGTTTTCTTATTTTAAATAATTTCTGTTCTATTACTTACAAGATGACAAGAAGTTAGATTGCAACGATTAACTGAGGGGAAATCCGACTGCGCTCTTAATCGAGCTACTGGACTTATCGGTTATTCTTTATATTAGTTATTGCGATTTACATCGTCGATTGATTTATTCGTAGGTACTTAAATGACATTTCACAACATTACAACCTGAAGAAGGACCAATCAGATTGCGCCGTTTGAAATCTTTAGTGGCGCTTCTTCTTCTTGCCCGGCTGAACTTTCGTGTGTTATTGTTATTTATACACGTAAAACAAAAGCTACTGGCCAATCCTGATTGACTGAATTGAGTCACATGACCATTTGGAGTTGTGCTCCCTAGAAATACAGATTTCTTTAGAAGTCCGTATTGTCTTTTAGATTATTTTTCACAATTCACCAGATCTGTTTCGTCAGTAATAGTAAATAAATTTCGTGGCGGATCGATATCAGTAACGAATTGACAGTTCGTGATAGTTGTAAAAGGTCTAGTTGGCGAATCAAAACAACGAATTCGCATAAATTGTATTTACAGCTTACATATTTAATGCACACTAAGGGTAAAAATGCAAAAATATGGTAGTTATGGCACGAAATTCACAGTACAAAAACAAACAGGTTTAAAGCATGATAAAAAATATTGATATATATATAAAAAATGTAAAAAAGTCGTATTTTGTGGCGGCTAACAACTAGCGAGTTATGTACAGTAGGGCTTTGTCAAAAACTTTGAATAACCGTTTCGTCATCGGCTAAAGAAATTGCTATTCAAAGTTTTTGTCAGTTCAAAAAAGGAGGCAAGGCCACGTAAGTTTGCGTGTTGCCCGCCTCGGCCTTAATCTCAGGTTTTATCCTGCCGTCGTAGTCCTGTTTGATGTCGTGAATTAACCCGGTGTCGTACTTGGGGGACATGTTGCCGAACCTCTCGGGCGAAGCGCTCAGTGTGTGATTAACGTACTCGATTTTCGCCCCGATTGAGTTCTCATCTCCCGTCGGCGAATGGGTTTGAAGCATGGAGTATTCCCGCGTGAGCGGCGGGCTCTGATTGGCCAGCGACGTGGTGTACTCGTGGGTCCGCATTGGTGTCCCGAAAAGCTGACTTTCGTGCGAATTCAGCATGTAGGAGTACCCGTTCTGCGGAGACCCGAAATTTGGGTATCCCGTCGATGAGGAATTAAGTAGGTTGAGGTGGCCTAGGTCGTAGGTGGACTGGTAGCTCCACGTGTCGACTGGCGTCGAGGTGTTGAGGGTGTTGGCTTGGGTGAACGGTCCCAAGGTGTTGGTGAAATTCGTCGAGATGCTCGAACTGGGCGAGTTGGTGCTGATGTACCCTGTTTTTCTGGGCGGCTCGCGCTTCCTCCACTTTGCCCTTCTGTTCTGGAACCACACTTGCACCCTCGACTCGCTCAGATTCAACTTTAAAGCCAGCTCCTCCCTAGCGAAGACGTCGGGGTACGGAGCCCTCTCAAAGGCCCTCTCCAATTCTTCCAATTGGAACGCCGTAAAAGTCGTTCTGCAAACAAAAATCCAGTTTTATCACCTCTTCCAATTGCAACCTTCTTCGATCTACTTTTCAATCACCCCCCCCCCTGACGATAGGGGATTCCAACCGCGCTAATTGGTGTATTTGATGCTGAACTATGAATTAATGAGTCAAAGTTATCCCGCTTGTGCCAGTATGTTAACCATCTGCTGCCGTTCTGGTCGCTTTTCCTAATAAATCATGCTTGGGGGTGGTTTTTAAAAACGACACGGAATACCTACACTTGAACATCCGCTGCGACTTTTACACTCCCGCATATTCTTTAGTAATTGCATCTCAAATCGAATGAAATAGCGCTCCAGGCATTGACTTATTTACATTTTGAAAGGTTCAGTTTCCAAGAAAAAGCTCCTAACTTTGATTCCTATCGAATAGGCTTTTTGTATTAGACCAGGCCAACGATTATTACCATTAAATAGTTTTATTGACGAATCACACAATATTTTATTAGTGGTTGAGATTTTAAGTCGCTTCCTGATTTATGAGTTTGTTTATAGAGCTTGTAGTTGCCAAGGGGTAGGTGAGTAATCCATTAAGGAAGAATGGGATACGAGTCAAGAGGGTAGTTTTAATTTGAGGTAACTGTGGTTTGACCAACTGTTTTGCTATTGCGAAAATATTCTCTAGGAGGCTGCTGATTTGGTACGTTGAGGTATCTGCAGTGGGAGATTTGCTGGTTAAGTTTTTAGATCCTTAAGGAGGGGGGGGTCTGCCTATGGCTGAGCTTTGTTGCAAAATTTGTCATGTCTCTACTTTTGCATTTTCCAGAACTGTGCTGTTCGATGCATTTTCAACATCGAAATTTAGATTAACAATAATTTTTGGTGTGCCTATATTCTTGACATTAAAAGCATTGTTATACATCATCTGATTTTCTATGAAATACCGCGATGATTTCGCCTTTACTAGCATTATCTGTTATGATTGCTACTATTTTGCCCTATTGGTTAACAATACCTTGCATTTCGGCACAGAATATGTGTAATATAATATTAATATATAATCATTAGACTTTCCACTGTCAAAATTTTTGAAAATAGCTTATAACTTATTGTCGTGGATAATTTTGCTGATTTATTCGCAAACTTCAGGACTCATTTTCCTTATCAAACAGCACCAAAATGTCCATGGACAACTTTCATTGCACACAGATTTGTTTAAGGACATAAAGGTAAATAGATCTCAGAAGGATAAAATACAACCACCTTAAAGCATGATAAGCTATGCGTAAGAAGGTTCCCAAAAAGGCAACAAGTAGAAGATCCTGCCTATTAGGTTTTACGTACTTTTGATACTAAATTCGAGCTTTAATCTTCACAACATTAGAATGAAGTTAATATCTTAAAGTGTCGTGTAAGAAAATATTCGAAAAATTAAAAGCGAAAGTGAAATGCAGCACAAAACAGCGAAACAGATAAATTAATACAGCAAATCAGTGAGGAAAAAAATAGAAAAATATTGAGTGGGGACATGGAAATTTAGTGATCAAATCTGGAACGATTGTGCGACAATAAGGCAGTGCAGAGCTTTCGGATTTACTGCCTGCATTTGCAATAGACAAGAAGCTCATCAGATCCATTGACCCGAACAATTTGCAAGGCTGGGACACAGAAACGAAAAATTGGAAAAAGTCCGCTTTTCGTACCTCGTCTTTTTTTTCTTGACTCCATTGTTGTCGTTTTTCTTCTTTTCGTTCTTCTTTTGCGTCGTGCTGGCGGTCGGGCCGATCTCGGTGGAAGTCAGGTTCTGCGACTGCAGCAGCACCACGTCTTCGTTTTTCCGCTTGGCCCCGTTATTGTTGGCGTTTTCCATGTTCTGCTGGAAGAAATCCTGGTGGTGCATCGGCGAGTTGTCCAGTTTCTGCGGGGATCCTTTGTAATCCATTTGCGAGCCCATGGTCGTGAACATATCGTGGGGCTGCTGCAGCCCCAGCATGACTTGGATCGAGTGCACGTTCAGGTTATCCTGGTTCTTCCCTTGGAGCAAAGTCGAGTTCAGGGAAGGCAGCGGTTGCCCGGAGTAGTCGGAGAAATTAGGCTCTTCAAACGGAGCGCCATCCATCTTTCATTAATTACGATGGAGATTATTAAATAAGGGAATTATCACCGAATCAAAGTAATTTATCCAATTTGCCTGATTGCCAATCAAGCTTAACAAACAATAATAAAAATGAATTGACCACAATTTAGACACAGCGTTAGTATCAAACTGACTTCTGACATTATTACTTGTACCAATTTATATTTAACGAGATGAATTAACCGCGCCGCTTCGCGGCCAATCAGGGACGAGCTGTCAAGGGCTGCCTCTTCTCCCATTGGCCCCTCAACTCGGGGGCCGGCCGTCGGCGCCAATGCTATCTGGACGAGCGTGTTCTAGAGGTAGAGGATACCTCGCGAGGGGATTGCGTTCGGATGACGGCAGGTTATCCCGACTTTTTTTCATGGGAATGGGGACCTCGACTCTCATGCTGGTCACGTGGATAATGAGATTGATGTATTTAAGATATACGGGATGGAATTATATGACAATATTCGCGTGGGAACGCACTCGCACCAGGTATACACACGTCGAAGGACCGGGGAAAAACCGAACACCGAACGGAGACGCAAAGAAAATAGGAATGGAAAAAGGAGCGATCTGGCGTGGTGGGCATTCGCGCCAATCGTCTCTAACTAAATTTATCAATTTACCCAATTTTTGCCTATTAGCGACAATGGCTATTAGTGCAGCTATTAGTATATTAGTTTAACAACCCAGATTCTTTAATGCAATTCAGCTCAATATTGTCCAATTGTTGCTATTAAAACATTTTACACAGTCTATATGCACCAGTCAAATACAGACTTTTATTCCGTGGGGTAGGTTTCATCGCATTTCCAGGCCTACTTGTTGATCGCTCGTTTTCGGCAAAACAATTGCTGCGCTTTCCATCACGGCTGTGATTATTACGTATCTACTTGTGCATTTGTGATTTTAAATAAAAAACAATCAGTGGCAGTTTCGCAGTGGAAATTAAAAAATAGTTTCAGTTGGAGCTCTGCAAGGATTATAATATAAGTGTTGGCTGAAATACTGTGATTTGGTGCAAAGCCCCAAAAGTACAAGAAAATAAAATGAT
This sequence comes from Helochares maculicollis, assembly GCA_033557835.1. NCBI lineage: Eukaryota > Metazoa > Arthropoda > Insecta > Coleoptera > Hydrophilidae > Helochares > Helochares maculicollis. The sequence goes on from JAWQRO010000015.1 coordinate 79,935, forward strand.
ATCCTCGCAGCCTGTGTTTTTTTCCCACATATAATTCTCATTTCAGTGGCTTAAGATGGCGCTAGCTGCGTGTAATTACATTGAAATAGGCGCGCTTTTAATGCGAATCGATGGATGGGAGAGACGTGGTGAATAAATAAAATGTGAAAAAAGACACGTTGGCAAGCAAGAATGGAATTTTCGGTTGGAGACACTTGTTACAACTCTGTATCATCTCCTCAATTGAGCCAATTAAGAGGCCATTACTTCAATTGGCTTTAACTCGCTCAATTGATGTTATAACGTAGGGGTCACATGTGTCGGTGGGCCTTTCGTACTTGATGCGGGACACGAATAAAACCGTCATTGCCGCCGCTAACAATACGGATGGATTTGTGTATCGCCGCGTCATTGTATTTTAAGCTGTCTATTTTAAGATTTTGCGTTGAAAATTTTTCAATTGCGCGACTTCTAACTTGCCTCGACTATTCCGCTAACGCCAAAATTCTCCGGCAAATATCAATTAATATCGTATGAAAATATCTCACACAGACAACCATTTCCGGTCTAAGCGGAAGTGTCATTAGCTTTGTTACGTTTTAGATGAGCCGACCTATTTCACGAACCGTTTAAAGACGACAAGTCTTATCGTTTTGATCTGCAAGTATTACATATAAAACGCATGTGAATTGTTGTCAAATGGACACATTGACTAATATTGAGAAATAACTAGCAAAATTTTGTTTAGGATCTGGTAGAAATGATTGATTGCAAAATTTAGACACCTACATAATATAACAGCCATAAGCAGAACTAGATAGATCAAAGTGATAGAAGAAGTTAAACAAGAATCAAATAAGCTTCACTTACTCGGGATTCGCTCGCTCATCCCTCGTGTCAATGAAGATGCGCTACAAAATGATCACGCTTAAAATTTGTATATTGTATTCTGTTGTCGTTTCACAATCTTTCATATGGCAATTTAAAGCATGTTATTCCTGAACGTATACCATTGTATATTCTTGTTTAATTTCTTATATCACTTTGAGCTACCTAGTTCTGCTTAAGGCTGCTTAGATTATGTAGATGTCTAAATTTTAGCTGCAACTGTTTAAATTCTGTCGATTTTTACCAATAAATAAAAAAAATGTAGTGGTACACAATACCCGAGGTGATATTCTTGATGTTTTTCTACTTTCCCACTGTATACAAACTTTAAATATTCTAACAAATGAAATCAAGTAAATCTTGGATCTTCTTCAGCACCAAAAATACAAAGACATGTAAAAAGTGTGAAATTGTGAAAAATATGGTTTTTACCAAACAAATTATGTAATAAGTACGCACTTTCAAAATGTACTCACAGTGGAAGAGAAAAAGTTAAACAAGAATCAAATAAGCATCGTTAACTCGGGATTCGCTCGCTTCGTTCGCTCATCTCTCGTCTCAGTGAAGATGCGCCACAGAATGGTCGCGCTTAAAATTTGAAAAATGTACTCTGTTGTCGTTTCGCAATTTAATTATCTTTCATATGACAATTTATTCCTGTACGTATATCCTTGTATATTCTTGTTTAATATCTTTTATCACTTTGAGCTACCTAGTTCTGCTTATGGCTGCTTAGATAATGTAGATGTCTAAATTTTAGTTGCAACTGCTTAAATTCAGTCAATTATTAGTAATAAATAGCAAAATAAATTAGTGGTACTCAACAATATGTTATAGTTTCACGATTTAACTATATTTCTTGTGGCAATTTTAAGCGTGTTATTCTTGGTCATATCCAAAGTAATCCCGAGTAAGCGAAGTTTACAGGATTCTTGATGATTTTCTACTTTCTCAATATATGCAAACTTTCAATATTCTCACAAATGAAATCTAGTAAAACTTCGATATTCTTCAGCACCAAAAATACAAAGACATGTAAAAAGTATGAAATTGTGAAAATATGGGTTTTGTCAAACAAATTATGTAATAGGTACACAATTTCAAAATGTACTCACAGTGAAAGAGAAGAAATTAAACAAGAATCAAATAAGTTTCGCTTACTCGCGTCGGTGAAGATACGTTCCAGAATGTCACGCTTAAAAATTGAAAATGTGTTGTCGTTTCATGATTCAATTATATTTCATGTGACAACTTAAAGCCTGTTATTCCTGATCGTACCCCCTTGCGAGGAATGACCCAGCAAATGAATCCCGAGTAAGCGAAGTTTATACGACTCTTTAGATGTTTCTACTTTCTCACTGTATGCAAACTTTCAATATTCTCACCAATAAAATCTAGTAAATCGTGGGTTTTCTTTAGCACCAAAAATACAATGACATGTAAAAAGTATGAAATTATGAAAATATGATTTTTATGGAACAAATTATGTAATAGGTACGCAATTTCAAAATGTACTCACAGTGGAAGAGAAAAAGTTAAACAAGAATCAAATAAGCTTCGCTAACTCGAGATTCGCTCGTTTCGCTCGCTCATCCCTCGTGTCGGCGAAGATACGTTACAGAATGGCCACGCTTACAATTTGAAAATCTGTTGTCGTTTCATGATTCAATTATATTTCATGTGATAATTTAAAGCGTGATATTCCTGAACGTTTCCCCTTGTGCGGAATGAGTCGGCGAAGCAACTGAATCCCGAGTGAGCCAAGCCTATTTGATTCATGTTTAATTACTTATCGCTTATCATTTTGTGCTATCTAGCTCTGCTTATAGCTGCTGAAATTATGTAGGTGTTTAAACTTTAGCTGCAACTGTTTAAAGTCAATCGATTATTACCAATAAATAGCAAAATAAATTAGTGGTACTCAACAATATGTTGTCGTTTCACAATTTAACTATATTTCTTGCGACAATTTTAAGCGTGTTATTCTTGGACGTATTCCCTTGCGAGTAATGAGCCAGCGAAGCAAATGAATCCCGAGGAACCGATGCTGATACGATCTGTTTTCTACTTTCTTACTATATGTCAACTTTGCATATTCTCACAAATGAAATCAAGTAAATCTTGGGTCTTTTTTAGCAACAAAAATGCAGTGACAGGTTAAAAGTATGCAATTGTGAAAATATGGTTTTTTCAAACAAATTATGTAATAGGTACACAATTTCAAAATGTACTCACAATGAAAGAGAAGAAATTAAACAAGAATCAAATAAGCTTCGCATACTCGGGATTCGCTCGCTTCGCTCGCTCATCCCTCGCGTCGGTGAAGATACGTTACAGAATGGTCACGCTTAAAAATTGAAAATCTGTTGACGTTTCATGATCCAATTATATTTTATGTGACAATTTAAAGCGTGTTATTCCTGACCGTACGAGGAATGAGCCAGCAAATGAATCCCGAGTAAGCGAAGTTTATACGACTCTTTAGATGTTTCTACTTTCTCACTGTATGCAAACTTTCAATATTCTCACCAATAAAATCTAGTAAATCGTGGGTTTTCTTTAGCACC
>JAWQRO010000158.1:0-51742 GCA_033557835.1 Helochares maculicollis
TCAACAACGTAGTCTACAAAATTAATTGCAAGGAATGCAATAAAAACTATATTGGAACTACGTCCCAACCACTCAAAAATAGGATAAACCAACATAAATCAGACACAAATATTAAACCAAACAGCACGGCTTTAGCAAAACACGCTAATGGAAAAACACATTCGTTCGACTACGAAAACACGAAAATTCTAGAAATTGAGAACAACACAAGAAAACGTCTTCTATTGGAATCCTTCACATAAAATCAGAAGAAAATGCCTGCAACAGCAAGAAAGACCGCGAAGTAAGCGGTCAAAAATGTGCTGCCGTTCAGCTCAATACAATATCTTATGCGAAGCGTTGCTTTAAATGCTTCTGTTCTGGTAATATGAACAGTGAATGTGAAACACGCTCTGGTAGGTCATTCGTTGAAAATGTAGATAAAATCGTGGAAATTGTTATGCCAGACGAGCATGTAAGCACTTATTCCATTGTCCAGGAGGTGAGCATTAGCTAGAAATCCGTTTGGAACTATTTCCCTAAGGCTGGTCTCAAGAAGAACCTCAATGTATGGATACTACAGGAGTTGACGCAAAAGAACCTCTTGGAGCAAATGCGATGCCTTTGATTCTACAGCCTGTTTCAAAATTAAGATACAAAACTTAAAAAAGAGGTATATATTAGAAATAATAAGCGGTAGGTTTTTGTTTGCATTTTGGGATATAAGTAGGAACCGAGATAATAATTATATGTACATGATAAGAACTACTGTTGGAATTCCCTATGACGTAGTCGGTCGAACACAGACGAACTTTATCGGTATTTCAAAGAATTACCTTCTTGTTTACGCTTGAAGCATCTGGCCTCGAAACTACGAAATATTAATAAAAAACTCTTGTTGAAAAAATGAAAGACCTGCGAAAAAAGATAACAGCCTAATAAATTTCAACCTGAGAGGAAAAACAAGCGCCACATGTTTGGTCAAGTTGCGTTCATTTCAATTTATTTTTAATACATTATTTACTATTACGCAAGTTAGTTAAACTTTTCTTTATGCCTTATTTAAAGAAAAACATATTTACTAATATGCAAATTATCTGACCTAACTAAGCACGAAACAAGAAAAACCATCAATTTATTGTAAACAAGGTGATACAAATGAAAATGGATGCTCATCAAAAAACGTAAAGCGCAATAAATTTACAACCACAGACGCAAGAAAAGCGGTGCATGTTTTTCTGTCGTCGCAATAACATGAAGTCGTACTATTAATTGTGATAGAAATTGACTATAGTCCATCGTATCTAAGTAGCCATCAAATTTTAACGATAAAGAATGTCGACAATTACATTATTGTTTAGTTTGCGATGTATGTGATCACCCTTCTTGCGGCCATAATAATATAAAGCGATATCTTTTGGATGTCACGCTCGATCTCAAGTTCAAAAAACAACGCGCTCGAATAAAAGTTTACCTAAATGGTTGTTTAGGTTCTCTTTCTGTCTATGTTATTAAGAAGGTTTTGTGTTCGCGAAATAATTTTATCTCGTGATTATGACGGATCTAACGCTTTGTTTTGATTGTGATGCCCGTATTTTTATAGAGATAAAGGTGACATTAGTTTGCGATGTATGATGTAATCATCTTTCTTGCGGCGAAAAGTAGTAATACAAAGCTCTTTTCGAGGTCACGTTCTGTTTTAAATGATTCGAAAAAACGCGGAGCTATAAAATTTGGCTTCAATGGTTGTTTATGTTCTTTTTCTGTTGCTCTTTGATAAGGACGGTTTTGCATTCATGAACAAATTGAATCTCGAGGTTTTGAAGGATCTAACGACGTGTTTGATTGTGATGCCGTTATTTTTATAGCAATAACGGTGCCGTTGTGTCTGCATAATATTCTTTAACCCAGCATGGTCTATCGGCATCATTTCAATTATGACTGGAGTCCCAAATTAGCCAAATTTTTTACATTTTTATTTATACTTAAGAAATACCAGGTCATGGTCACATTGCCGTTCTTAACATGTGGGTTAAGTATTGGAAATTTATTCTGGAATACCTTGCATATTATATTGTAGCGAAATCGACCCATTTTAATCGGATGGTGACTTGCTATGACACATTGGTCACATTCTAGAACAACAGACGAAAAAATCATGGTTCAAACGTGATGAGTCACAGTAAAGGATCATCAACTCTGGATTAGCAATCAAGAAAGATATACTGTGTGTTTGGTACGATTGGAAGGGATTCCTCCACTATGAGCTGCTCCCATCGATCCAATCACTCAATTCGGACCTATGTTGGCAACAAGTCACCCACTTGAAACTGGCGATCGACGAGAATTGGAAATGATGAACTGTGTTGTATTTCATCACGACAAGGCCACGCAGCACAAATTTTCAGTGACACACCTGAAGTTCCAGGAGCTTAGATGGATAGCTATATCGCGCCGTATACCTCAAACCTTGCACCAAGTATTTGCAAACTTTTCTCGGTGGTAAAAAACTGGTCTTATGAGAGATTTGTGCAAGTAAGAAATCACATTTTCACGCTTCCCTATGTCTATCTGCTAGCAACGAATTTTAAATCGTTATTATTACATTTATATTAACCGAGATCGTAAATATCATGCAGTCAAAACTTGGCGTGTTGATTAAAAATTGTCGTAATAAATTAGTTTTTATGTTAGAATTAAAATTATACAGTCTCACAACAAACGCCGTTTTCAGAAAATGATAATGCTTTTGCTGACTATTATAGAATTTAGTTCAACTATTTCAGTGTGTAGTTGATCGCCCGTGTGAGACTTAATAGTCCGTTAAGGGATTGAAATATAATTTATATACTTTAACCTTGACTACAACTACAAACTAAACGAGCATAAAATGATGTCTAAGTCGCGTCGTACCTACATTACTTAATATTTTAAAAACACAATTTCAGTAGAACGCAATAATATTATTTCGATCTCTATACTAACTTTTAGTATTATTGCTCCGGCGGAACAAAGGAAAGCTCGTCCCTACTCCTACAATAACTCAAATTTTCTACGTGCACTTAGCCCCGTCAATTAGGATCCCTTGCCGGCAACTGGAAAGAAGCAAAGGGCCAAAAGTTCCAGTCTGGAATCGGCTATCTTCCTCCCGCTTGCTGTCGTTTCTCATTTCTCGCTACCGCCTCCTATATTATTTATTTGACGTTCGAAAGTCCGGGTCGAGAACCGTAAAAGCGGCAGAATATCTAAATGCGGTTCGTGGTATAGGGTTGGACCTCACGTCCGGAACTCATCAACGTGGTCACGGCACGACCGCTTTGGGACGATGTCAAGAACGACGGGGCAAACGGGGAGGTTTTGGGTGGCTTCCGATGTTAGGGGTCGGATGTCTGTGGTAAAATAAGTTTAGAGATGCGAATGGGATTATATATCTACGTTGTACTTTCTCGTGTATGCAGGTAGTTATTTGTACGTAAATGGCAAATCCGGTGGATCAAATTACTAATAATGTTGTAGATTGTTCTTGATGTGCGTAAATATTACTAGGTTTTTTTTTAATTGTTATAACAAAAACTTCTGCGATTTGTGGAAGTCAAACTGATTTGCTTAAACAATTTTCATCTATTATTTAGTATTTTAAATCTTCATTTCAACAGTTATTTCAAGTATACTTAAGTTGAATTTCCCGCATATGAAGCAAGAAGTGAAAATACATCTTTAAGTTTTCTCTAATTTCTACCACTTATATGAAATTGTAAATAAGTGCAATATTTTGAAAATTAAAGATTAAAGTTATGCAAGTTACACAGCTTTAGTTCCAGTTTTTTGATTGCCTTGGTATTACTAATGGCTAATTTTATTATTTTTGGTACACAAGTAAGATTGTTTTTATTGTTTCTATTTCACGGCCTACTTTATATGAAAATTTTGAAATAAAACATAGTAATGCTGGTGCTTCAATTAAGTTCAAACTCTTTAAGCGTGGGTACACCGGTGTCCCTGCTTATTTAAGAAGCTGATTGACATCTACGATTTTCCTGTGGTAGATATTTGCTAAATTTGTCAAATTCTAATCAAAAACAGTTTTGCAAGTTTTTCTTTAAAGTACTCACTATACAATGCAAGATAAGTGTTGTCTTTGTAAGGCTTTGAACGACTTTAACGTACGAAGAGAGCAATTGTATATAAATTCTACACTTGAAGTTTCCGAGAAGGGTTTAGCACATATTACTTTAATCTTTAAAATAAATTACAAACTATAATAATCTCATGCCTTTTTGAGGTTCATGTAATAATACTTAAGTAAAATTCATACCACATACACACACAAATATATATTGTCATCAAATTTTAAAAATAATTCGGAAAACCAACCAACAGACACTTTGCAAATGACCCGTCATGTTCTTCAGCTTGGATTCTCCTAGACGCAACAAACAAAATGTAGTATATTTTTATCTAAGATTTACAATCGGGGTATCTACAAATAGTATGGTTCCAGATTCAAATTTGTTTAGAACTTGCTTATGCTACAATTGTCTCACAGAACGTTTGTTTTACAAAGCAACTTGTGCTTAAGGAAATCGTATCATAGGTTGCTTCCCCTTAGAAGAGGAATGTAACCCTTACTTTATTAAATCGTCTTTTTTCTACTCGTGCAAAATCATGAAATCGGTTTATGGGTTAAAAACCCAACATATCTAAAAAACCTCCTGAAAATTGCCCAGAACTGGGCCATGGAAGCAATGTCCGCTTCTTGTAGAAATAAACGAAGTTTGATAACATTTTCTATTATGAATTCAGGTTATTTCTGCTAATTTTCTCTCGATTAGATTATGTTAGACAAACATAAAATTAGAAGTCATAGTATTGGAAATTATTTGCATATCTATCACCCTTGCATAATTTTATAGAAGATACATTCCTTATCATTCATTGTGAATATTAAAATACCAAGCGTGAGTATTCTTAAATTAGACAGAAATAGATATCCCCGGAAAAATTACCCCATGTCTACTTTCGTCATACTTATCACTATATTTCGCGTTCTTAAGCGCACAACACGCCAAATCAAGGCCTTTATTCACATTCAACTGCTTCTTTATACATATTATGGGAGATGTCATCATTTCAAATATTTAGCCCGTTGTCAACTACATTTTTGAATCACTAGCAAATTAGGCTCTCTTATTTTCTTACAGTGGTTTGAGCTACGTATTGATGTGGTAGTCAATCAGTCACTCAGCCAGTCAATAAATCAGGGCCCTTTGTTTCACATTTTGAAGCTGATGCATGTCACCTGTTCCAACTACCCACTTAAAAAGTTATCACCAAAAAGGTTAGATTTTTAAAAATTGTATAAGAAACTAAAATTCTCACTCAACAAGGATTATCTAAAGTTCACATAAATGAATTTCAAAATATCCACCAACCGTCCTACTGAAAGTGTGTTTTTTAATTGAATTTAAACGACGTGTGGGAATAAATACCGTACCTGGAACACTTTCGCAGTTGTCTCCCTACTGGAGCGTTTGGTACGGCAAGGGTATTTTCCACGTGAAATATTTTTGCAAAAAAGTTATGCATTCAGTTGGTCCGACGTTATATTCCGTGCACAGATGAATAACAAAAACGTCACGAACGGGGCGAATACGCAGCTAGCAGCTAATAGCAAGCATTTTTCCTAATTAACCCCCTTCATTTAAATCCCTCCCTTATTCGCGGACCCTACTTACTACCGGGCGCTCCGGGTAACAAGCACGTAGCAAACCAAGCGCTGGTGGAACAGGCCTCATTCTTGTTTTAAAATAATTACATTTTTTCGCTTACAAACAGCTCACGAAGCGAGAGAACGCAAGGTGTTGCGTGTCATATCTTTTATGCGTCGCGTCGTTCGCCCGGAGAGAATAGAGTGGCGAACAATGGGACACGACAGCACATCCAGTAAGCTGTGGAGCAGCTACGCTCGTACATACGAAACGGAGGCGAGGATGGGCTGCGGCGGCTACGCTTCGTAGAGGAGCAACCCCGCTACTTCAACGTTCGGCGCGTATACATGGCACGCGGGGACGCCAGATGCATTGAAAGTACCCTATAATACGTTCGCATAACTGAGCGCTTTATAATAAGTTGGGAGAAATGCGCAGAATTTTCCTAATAATTACTAATCGTATGTCACAACGAAACACAGGAAATTACATGGTATCAAAATGTAAGAAGTCGCCAAAATAGGCAATTTAAATTAATATAAAGAGTGTATAAATATCAGTCTACGATGCTTTCTGGCATACACCACGAACTAGTATATCATGCGTAAACAATTCGCTCAGCTCATTATAAAATATCTGCGGTATATCAATTCCACAATCCAGTAAATTTTTCAATTTTCACCATTTCCGGTTCTAGTACCGTACCAATTTAAAGCTATTAAAGGTAATGTCTTGCATTTCCAAAAATAGAAACTTATGTATGCATATTTATGATTTAGCAAAATCATATATCAAATTTCCTAATTTTCCTAGCCAACTTTAGTTTTTAAATGTAATACTTTCTACGTTAGAAATATTTTTAGAAATAAATAATATTTTTCTATGTTTATAATTGAATATTACATTATTATTTATTTTACTCTCATCAGCGTCGGTAACTTAACCCTTGAGCTATAGGATCAACTTATATTTGATATATGCCATCGCCATATTATAAAAAATCTGGAGTGTCTCCACTCAACATTCCCGTATCTACGACATAAAAGTACCTGCGATTAATAATAATAAAACTACAAACACTTACATGCGTTTCAAAACTAAAAGCAACATTTTTAATATTCATAATTAACACTAACGTAAATGTCTATATTCAACACATTAATATATTCATAAGGAATATTCAATTGTTTTTTAGAACATATTAGGAATATTTTTTAATATTTCTTTATGTAATGTACAATATTTTGTGTTTAAAAATATATGTATACTCTTAACAAGTCTGTAATATGGAACGCTTGTAAATACCCTTGGCGAAGGCTTGAATTTTAAAATGTTAACTCATAACTAAAGGAAGGGCCCAAAAACATAAAATTCATAACTAAAAAATGAAATTTATGACGGTAAAGTCCCACTTCCGATTTTCAAATTTACACGGAACTATTTGCTATTGTTAAATTTTCCATGGTAAGCATTTTTGTAACATTTTTGTAAACTTTTTTATTCGAAAGCCTACTAAATTTGGAATTTTTAAAATTATAAAAATAGCACTTTCGGTGGTCCGTACAAGTTAAAAGTTGGTATCTGTGAGTTTTTTGTGTGCACAAAATTTTAATCCGATAGTTTAATATTAAAGATTACTTTACTTGAAAAAAATTCAAAACTGTGTAGGCAAACTGGACTTCCGGTAGTCCTACATGCCTCACAAGTTGATACGTATCTGTTTTTTGCGATAATGGCGGTATGCCAAATTTCATCGCTCCAGCTCAAACGGTCTGATCGCTATCGTGTTTACATACACAAACACACACACACACACACGCGCACACACACACACACAACATGCCAAAAATGGTCAAAATGAATTCAGGGGCACTCAAAACGCGGAGATCCGTCAAAATCTCGAGGTCGAATTTTTTCATGATCCCAATACCTTCCCTTTACCATACTTCGTATAGTATACAGGAATGTAAAAAAATGATAATTATTTTACAATTTTGCCCATTTTTATGCATTGTAGTTTTAAAATCGAGTTGATACTATGTATAAGTTGTTTATTTACGATAAATATTGATTATGCAGCATCCCAGCCGAAAATCTTTTTTAAAAGTTGCAAGTTTTGTAACAAAACGTTCTTATTAAAATACTGTTTCTAGTATTTTGTTCAACTTGACACATTATATATAAAAATTTGTTAGTGTCTTTCATATGCTTAAGAAATTTCAAAATTTGCGATAATAGCCGTACTCGGCCCATTTCATCTCTTATCCTTTAAAAGTCGGAGCGCTATCGTGAGTCAGAGGCTGTGGGAGACCCATCAAAATTTCAAGGTAATTTATTTATGATACCAATACCATCCTTATACTTTGTATGATGTACGGGAATGTCAAAATTGTTAGTTTTGGTTTCGAAATACTCAAAATTTCGCAGTACTGTTTAATTATTTCGCAATAAATAAAGGTATTAAATCGAAATCAGTGCCTCATCTACTCTGTGCTCGAGATAGCATTTAAGAAAATACAAGTACATTTTGAAAAAAACCTAAATAGGGAACCTTGCGGCTTATGACGAAAAACTATGCAATAGTTCATAATAGCTATGGTAAAATGATCTGAAATTTACCGTATACCTATTGCAGGTAAAATTTTCTGTTCATTGATTTCTCATGCTTTCCACATTTTTTTCTAATAGCTAGAATGCATTTACATAAATCATAAGAATTTCAAATTCGCTTCAGTACTTGTTTGTTTTTACTCTAAAATTACTATCTGCATCAAGAATTTTAATTTAGTAAATAGCGTTAAAATTAAGCAATGAAGCAGTTTTAACGAAGCCTTATATATAAACTTTGTTATTTTTCTTTGACTATTTTTAAGAACTTTTAAGTACTATATAAATACTCTAACCAGTAAAGGCAGACATTTCAATGGTATACTGGCAATTAAACAAATGAGAAGGATACCTTAATACATATACGTAAACGGAACTCCACCGTTCATGGATGTAAAGTTTAAGTGTAAGATTAAAATTTTTGCTGATATTATAATCGATCAAGTGTTTGAACTCGATTGAATAATAATAAATCTACATAGATATGCGCACATATAACGGCATCATCGTGGACATGCGATACAGAAACGGAAAATGCGTCAAAATATTATATTGGCAAACAGAAGAAACTCGAATCCCCGGAGGGAAAAATAGAATAAAATCCCGTCTCAGAATTTATAAAATTACATTTCCTCTGCGTTCATTCGTTAGTTAGATATTACCTTCACTATTATTTTGAACTTTCCTGGCAGTAAATAATAAAGAACTCGATATGTAACGCAAGTGAAAAATATTTCCCGGCTGCCTGCTCGTGAAAGCAACCTTCTTGATTAACCCGAATCCTTGGCTCCGTATGTTCGCCAAGATCAAACAAACGCAGGGGAAAGCTGTCGTAGCAATAACACGCCAACTCGATTCGTGCCATGGTGAAACGAGCAGCAGAAACGACGGGACGCAGCAGCAGCATGAGGGAGAAGTGGGTGCAGAGGAGGGAGCTAAGGGCGATGATATCCCCCTGATTTATTAACTACTTGTTGCGAGATGTTAATCACCTTGGTTCCACGGGCTTTTCTACCTACATCCCAGTTGCTTACATGTTCTAACCAGGGCTTTGTCGTTCTTCGACGAGAAGTTAGGGCTGAGGACATGACAAAACTTCGTCACACTCAGGTGGCGGCCTCTAATGGGATTAATAACTAACACCTCCCTACTTTGCGGGAGGCGAGAACATATTTTATGACGCTAGGCGGAAATTGGTGTGGTAGTACTAAAGGGGTTGTGAAACGTACGTTTTCGTGGTTTAGGAAGTGTACTTTTATAAGTTTGCTCCAGACATTTCGCGTTCCTTTATGGGAGAGCGACGAATAGAAGTGGGACATAAGAGAAAAGTTTGGGAAGTTGTTGTTTTAAAATGTTTATTTCGAGTTTAGAAGTTGTGAACTGAAAAACGAACGAATGATACGACACCTCTAAAGCGGGTCGCTGCTTAATTGTCACCTACGCGGAACAATTTGCTTTGAACGTATAATCTATAGAGATTGTTGAATGAAGAAAGTGTATATGTAGAGTTCATCTTTAATTGGGATTTAGAAAATTTATATACTTCGTATTAATTGTGATTTGTCACCGAACGCCGCGGCTTGGGTGAAAATAATTCAACTAAATGAACAGCCGACGACTCTAACCAAAGCTGTCCGTTTGTCCGACAAGAGAGAGAATATTCTACTTAGCAGACGTAGAGGCAGTAGCCACAAGGGAGAGTTGAAAGTTATCTTCAGACGGCGGACTTTAGAACGGGGGACTCGGTTAAATCCTCCCGAGAGTCGTTCTCTCTTGTTTACTGGTGCAAATTTATGTGCTTAACATACAGGGCACTTTGTAGCACGAGAGGAATACGCCACCACCGACCACGCCACGTTTGCAAGAAACACGGTCGGACTTGATATATCGCGAAGATGCGCTTCGGGAAAATTTACACGAAATTTACGGTTAGAGTTTTCATTGGTCTTGGTTAAGGGGTTGCATTTACAAGTCGAGTTAACGATATTAGTGTCGACCTTCCCAGTTATTTTTTTCTATGTATACCCACTACCATATCGGGTAATATTTGATTTAAGGTGATTATTTAGCTTTCATCTAAAACTAAATTATTACGAAAATATCCTGAGAGCTTATCAGAAAAAGTGACATTGCTTACAGCAACATAAAACCCATACATCCATCGCCTGGAAAGCCCTGTAGGGCAAAAAAGGGGGCAAATGCAAAACTCTCAGATAGCGAAGAAGTAAGCCTTCTGCAGGAGAGAGAAAGATAGTAACGCGATAAAACGAGACGCAGCGAGTGTACCAGTCGGGTTGACAGGAAAGGAAGGCAGCGAACGCAATATCCTGGCCGCGCCAAGCGTGTCATTAGGGAGGATTGGAGCCGCCACGCGATTAGATTATCACCGGCACCGGCTCGACTCAAAACCTTCTCTTTGCCTCGCTGCTACGGCACAAGCGGGACAGAGATGGAAAGAGAACGGGGTCTAGTAGCGGCATCCGCCTCATTCGCTTCTATGTGCCTGGAGTTTCTCCATCTACGGGTAACTTTGTTGTGTCGCGCCTCGGTTCGCTATCCTGCGGCAAAGCGGAACTCGGCGGAATATGCAGAGGTAGTTGGAGAAACCGTGTTCAAACTCCGCTTTTGCTACAGCTTCGTTATTAAGGACATGACGGTGCCTGTCGTCTAACGGCCACGTATCATTCTGGCATCGGAAAAAATCTCGCTGGCGTTAGAGGTATCGACCTTACGATGACATTCGATTGGCTCCCAAGAAGCTGTCACCTGCATTATTTATGAGTTTAAAGTTATTGGAAGCTTTCATGTCAATTCGTCGGAAAATATCAAAATTATGTCTCTTCCATTATTTACATATTATTTCCGTACATTCAAAAGGACAACTATAGACTGGCAAAAACAGTTAGTTAGCTATAGCTAGCTATATTTTATCCCTTCATCACATTTAGGGCGTATGATTTTCGATGTAGAGTAACTAAACCTCCTTGTGATTCCAATTTAGGATCTCTACGCTTAGGTTTGCAAACTTAGATTATTTCTCAGTTCTCAGTTTTACTCAAAAAGTTCTTCCGATGGTCACGTTTGCAATGCTTATCATCGTATTTACGATCAGTGTTTATCGTTTCAATAAATATGGAAGTGAAATTTATGGGAAATATCGAATAATATTGCAGAATCATTCGGGCTCTAGATTGCCTAGCTTAGTGTTTGGTATGAAAACTCCATTACATTTAGAGACGCTCAAAAATCCGTTTGGCAAATTAAGGAGATTATGTTCTTCATGTATGAATACACCACATAATAATTAAATCGATTATGTTTGAGACTGGGATAGGCGTCTAAAAATGTATTTTTTAATCAAAAGGCTTCTCGTAGAATAAGGAGGCTATTGTCTACCGTTTAGATTATCAGCAATATTAGTGATTAGCAAATCTTATATTTTAATGCAGCTTAAAGTGCTGATGTCTGTTATATTTTTATGGAATGGAAAGATACTCGTAAGTATGAAAATGTGCCATATAATGTATAATATTTATACTACGGAGACAAGTATGACCTGTAAATATTTTGTAGTTAAAAATTATCTAGTAATGACATATTTGTTTAATCATAAATACCAGAATAATGTCGTAGAACAATTGTTTCAATTTGAAGCACGCTTCTATACTTACGCAATTGGTGGAGGCGCATGGTGAAAACTTTATATTAATTTGAAATATGTCTCATAATCACTTTAAATCATAAACATTCGTATGTACTCTCTGACTTATATTAACAGAAGCATGTGGCGAATATAATTTATCCCATAATAATAGCAGCTATGAAAGAACATAAAAATATGGTTATTAATAATTATTTAAAGTAATCTTAACACGTTATGGGTGGGTACCCAAACAGATCAAAGTAGGTTGCGGCACAAATTTGAGAGAAATGCAAAAAACTACACATTTGGAAATGAAGCAATAGATTTATTGCAAGCGTAAAGTGAAACTAAATTTATATAATTTATAAACTAGTAGATACGATAATTTTTCGTTAAAACTAACGCTAATATATGTGTAAAGTGGGGTATTTTAAGAAACAGCCTCTCTTCTGAATAGACACATCGCAAAATTGTCCCATACAACAAGTTAAACTTTTTTCTTGTTCGCAGAGCAAACATGGCATTTCTTTGAGATTTTGTCTTTTAAGCCACCTGTAAAAATTTTAACCATTTTATGTTTCTTGTCATCTATTGCCTGGAGCATGATTTTAACAGGATGTACTGGATACAAGAGCAACTGGATTGTCTGGAATATTTTTTTCGTCCACTCTTTTGCAATATCGGGCAAACAGCTTGAATTTAATTTAACAGTTTAAAAACTTTAAGCGCGCTAAACGCGATACTATTAAATAAGGTCACAGCTGTTCTGTTTATCAATTTTTCCGTATTACTATTCGAGGTATAATAAAATCACTTCTCTAGAAATTGAAAATCCTCATCTTTAAGACGCGGTTTTGCGTTTTCCCATCGCGTAACGGGAAGAACGTCTTGATCCTCTTGGACATTTTTGGCCAGTTTATGGCAATGCGTATTCAAAACGCATTTTCTCCGAGTAGTATTGAAGTTAATCGCCTTTGTAATAAGCGTTTTTTTTTCTTACTTTTTCGCTAGCCTAGCATATGCGGCCCTCCTGGTCATTTGCCAATTCTTTCACCAAAACGACACTTTCCAAAGTGATTCTCTTCTGGGACGACCTACTTTTGCCATAAAGTTAAAACTCTTAATTTTGCGTGTACTAAACGGAGTTTTCGTCAAAGAACACGTAATAATTTCGTTTAACATGTCAAATAACCCTATTTTGACAACATAACTAATAAAATCCTTAACATTTCCATCTGCAAGTACGTTTGACAGACAGAAATTTTAATGGTTCAGGTTTGTTCTTTTCTCTAAGAAAATAGTTGGCAATGCTTATAAAATTTTCATTTTTCAAAATACGAAATAATGAGGACTTGCAAATTTTATTGGTAAGAGCTACCGATAAGGAGATGTTTTCTAAGCTTACCAAGTTTTTATTCATAATCTTTATTTTTACGTTGACAGTTTTGTTTTTTACGGAATCGGTTTTCTTATAAGATTCACCTTCACAATTATCGCTTGATATGGTCATTAACTTACATTGCTTTTTTAATCGTCTTAATCGCCCGTTTCCGCAACTCTTGGTATTTCTTCATCAAAAACTGGACAGTTGCAACTTGATTTTTTCGCGAAAAAACTGTATCCGTGAATAATTCTAACGAAAATGTTCACTCGCTACTATTAATATGATACAGAAGGCGAATTACATGCCAGTTAATGTTAAGTTAGCGTAAACCAGAAAGTTTTCAAACGCAACGAAACCATTCCTTTCTTGAATAAGTTTATACTGCAAATACGTTACTCTAATTGACTTTTAGTTAACGTCAACGAATGTGACATCTTTCTGAATCTTTATGCTTCTGCCGATTTTGTATTTTTTTAAATAAATGGACTATATGACTCCCGACAGAAACTTATTTTCCTTTATATTATAGTAATATATAATGTAATGTAATGTCAAACCATCCCTTTTTCGTCAAAACAGTGACGACCAGTACAATTTGCGCAAAGTTTAACTTTCCCTTCAATTTTTGATCTATTATCTCAACTTTTAGCACTAAATAAATAAGAGTAAGAATGCTTGCTCTCAACGTAATTATTACACAGTAATGTGGACGGAAGATAGGCATTGCAATATCCCTTATTTACTTTGGCTACCCTTAGTTCCTACAAGAGTTCTCAATACAAACAATTATGGGAGATTTTTTAGCGACTTACTTGTATGTTTATTTGTGTAATTATTTACAGCAATTGATGCATGTGTCTCCTGCCGTGCATTTGTAGAACGGTTCAGAAGCATAGTGGCTAATGTGAGGGTTCTCGAAATATAAACTGTTAGGGCCTCCTATCTTAAATTCTCCAAAGTATTTTGGAGGCCCTTAAGATCTTAAAACCATTTACGGGTCCTCTGAAGACAACCAGCAGTAACTCTTCCTGGTAGCCACCTACGGTTCTTATCATATATGCAGATATCTGTTTGTAATGTATAATAAAACAGCCTTAAAAACATGTACACTTGCCAAAAAAGTATATCTTTATTAGTATTGACGTCTTATTCAAATTTTCCGCTATCAAAATCCTACTCTAAAAACGCAACCCCTACGTAAAACCTATAAAAGGTTTTGCCGATATTCTTTTAGAGCAAGTGAATTTCTCTCAACGGTGTTTTCAAAATGAGGCCATGAAATATTTAATATGCAACCTGTCCATCCTCCCTGAGTGGTAACTAAGGGGATGCTTATTACGGTTTTCTCTTTTCCTCCTCCGGTCCCATCTCCGTTTCTCACCCCGTTTACTGCCGAGACAAGCCCGTGCGTCTCCTTTCCCATCTTATAGCCTCAGGTTGTTTACATTTAGGCCCAATTGCACAACTTTCCTCTTACTTTTTCGCTCTTGCTACGTCTCTCTTACATATTTTTGCGTTTGTTTATTTCTGACAAATATTGGAGCTGAGCTGTTGCCATTACAACCCTCTTCCCGTACAGACTACCGCTGCGACATTAGGGTTTTAATAAACAACGATGTAATTTATCCTTTCGCTGATTTCTCTAAGGCAAATCAGGAGTAAATGCAAAGAAATGAAACAGAAGGCTAAAAAGGTTTTTGCGCATTTTTAATTGTCCTGCTTACAAACGATATAAAGGCTTCAATATTTTCAAGGTGTTATTAAAATAAAAACTAGCTATAATAAAAATCAGACCTTAATCTTATAGTACCGCAAGTAACCTAATTATAAAAGTTATAGTTGATTTCGTATTGTAACACAGACAGACTGCGATTGTTAATATATCTTTTTCCTAAGCCCTCCCTCTAAAATTTCCAAAAGTTAAAATGAGCACGGGAAACTGATGTCGTAAGTATACAGTCCCGGGACATTTTGTAGACAAGTAATAAAACGGAGGTGGACACCGCACGTAACCAAAATGTATAGCCCTTTATTTTCCACTTACAATCAGCTATTTTTCATGTCGGTTTCTATACTGAAAGGCCAGACTGCACCAAACAAAAACCCGTCCACATAAATTTTAATGAAATATATCCACTAGTTGACGGTATCTGCCCTCGATGTTTTGTAACTTTTTATAGATATATAATATAAACGTATTATTTATACTATATTATTAGGAGGGGGCAACTTCTTTTGTGTTTACTGAAATTGCAAATGTGTAATCAGTATTTGGCCTACTTCTATTTCTACCTTTGTCTCCTTCTCGCGCTGTTTTTCGTCCGACGTGTCTGAATAGGAAATAAGTGGCGTACGACAAAGGGGTCTTTCAGCTCGTATGAATTCAGCATGGGGGGAGTTTGCACTTAATTACGCATCTGCTTGGTTCAGCCGACTGTCGACTCCCGAAAGCTAACAGTAGTAGCGAAGCCCCGATGTAGTAAGCGTCCTAATTGAGACAATTGAATTTTTAGAATGTGTGTTCGCCCTCTTCCCATCTCTCTCTGAATTACCATGTTGCTTTTACTTCGACTCACTTTCGTGTCGTGCTTATATAGCTCCGACTGAATGCAGGGAGATAGTCATCAGTTACGAGCATTTTGCGAGGCAAGTCGAGTTTTTACAGTGAAGCCCTTGTCGCCCGCTTTTTCCTTCGTTTTCCTACTTTCTTTTCTTCTGATGAGTTTGGCTATTAAGGTTTTGCCAGTCGCTTTTTCTGCTTCACCTGCCCTAGTTCCGTTTCCGTAATGATATTTTTAAATATCCTTTCGGCAACAAAGTTATTGCAACCTTTCGGACTCTAAAGTCTAATTTTAGTAGCCACTACATTTTAGTTCAAACACTTCGGAGATGGACTAGCTCTCAGCAAATTATTGTTTCAAAACAAAGAGTTTTCTTCGGTGCAAACTACGAAAACGCACGGATAAAAACTAAACTTTTGCTTTCGTTCCGCAAGCAAATGTCTACGTTTTAAATGTACGTTACAAAGGCGAGCCTGATAAAGCAAGAAATTACCAATTCAGTCGCTCGAGACACTCAACCAGTCACTCTAATAAGAAAAGTGTAAAGAGAATCGTTTGGCACCTGCACCGACGCTTTTCAGGACTATAATAGAGGAAGTGGAGGTTGAACTAACTGGTTATTAGGGATTAATGGTATTAATTTGTTCTTTAGGGGAAGAAAGGGGATTGCAGATGATGCCGAGAGAAACCGTCCTGAATTGTTATTACTTATAATGCCTATTTGCATCTCGGATATATGGTGTTGGGACTTTTAATAGGCTCAAAAGAATCTAATTTGCATCAGAATTGCTTCGGCGCTGACTTTCTCACTTTAGGAGAGGTTGAGGCTCTCAGAACGTGTTTGTAACACCCTTTTTTGTCCTTGCAGAAGGCGGGTAATATTAAAAATATCCGTAGTGCTTAAGCTTTTCATCCGACTCTGCAGTTTTCTAATTATATTTCCTGCATAATGTGCTTTAAAGCAACCTGTTTAGGGACAGATAATAGGATGTAAAAGGAATGAAATTAGCCTTCGCGAAGATTTAATACATATTGTTTTAGTTTGGCTCGTATAGAATGAGGATTAATTGATTTTTACCGGTTAGGTACCTAAAATATTTTTTATACTACCGAAATGCTGAAAAAAAGTAAATGAAAAATGTGCTCTAATGAGCATTTTTAGTATTGGAAGGTTGATTATCGAGTATAAAGGGTGGAGAGCGGTGGAGGATGAGAGAGAAGAGGGTCACATACATCACTCGTCGCTGTTGTATAATTGATTAGCATTCGGAGCATCCCCGCATGAAAAACATACGCGCGTTGTAAACCCCGTCCACGGACAAACAAAAAACGAATTCCCAGCCCCGATCGGGAGCAGCAGGAAAATCAACCGAGGGGAAAACAATGAACGATGGACACCAGATTTTAGCGCAAGCGAACAAAAATCCTACAACTTGTTTTCTGATGCCCGCAAATACATACCACCCACACTTTTTTCCCATTTTGACAAAACCAAACCCTGGCAATAAATAATGGCATGTTTAGCGTTTGCCATTAACCGATGTGAACCTGCTCTATACTGCCCCCGCCCCCATTCGCCAACACTTCGATTCTCTATTCCCACTCAATCGGTCGGGGCCGCACAAGCGTCACGTTTTGTACAGAGCTTTCAACACGAACCCAACATAAATGCGATGCAATGGAAATTTCAACTATATTTGGGAGTTCATGCTTTTTAATTTATTTATTTTTGATAAAAATTCCTCGAAATAAATGGAAGCCGCTGAAAGTTTAAAGTTTTTAACAGCGCCAATTATCATTTTTTATTTTCGAATAAATATTGGAAAACACAGAATACAGAAAAAAATTGCTGGATGATTGGAGTTCATGCTTTAAATGTCAGTAAGGACCAGTTTAAATTTGTCGCCAGTTTTTATGTAGGAATTTTTTTAACGTGTAGCCGATAATGTTTCTTCTGGGAGAATTATTCATTTTTTTATTTTATTGTGATTGCTACTGATATTTTATATAGCTAAAACTCTACAATTCTACTGTCAGTATGTCATGAGAGCACTGCTTAAAGGTTAAAAAATGCTTTGAAATGAAAACCCATAAAACGCTAATAATTCAGTTAGATATTCTAAAAGCTTTTTAATCCATATCTGACTATAGGCAGCATAAAATATACGTTAGTTAGATTTAGAAAATTAATTAAATGATGATGTTGAGAATTGTTCCCAGTTCATTTTTTTGCTGCAAAATTTTTAAATTCAAAATTATATATAAAAACATGAAAAACGTTAGTAAAAGAACAAGCAATTGATCACATATACTGACACCAAACTTATTAAGATTAGTTTTTAGATCTATTTTCAAATACATACATGCACTCGCTTACTAGGGAAATATAATAAAAATATTGTGGGTGCAAACGCCGTTAAGAAAGAAATACCGCTTCGAATTTTAACAGTTTTAAGGAAATGGAATTCGTTGTAATGCAACCGCAGCCCATTCGTGGAAGCAATACAAAGGGTCCCGGGAACGTATGGGCGGTAGCTACGCACTCCAACAGCGCCTAGTTTGAAGTATCCATTTCACCAGCGGTCACACTAGGGAAACCTCAGGAAAGTCTTCCTTTATAAAAAGATCCGAAGAAGACAGCAAGGGAGACTCAGTTCGACTCTCTGATTCATGAGGTCAATAGAGCGTTAGTGAAAGTCGTATCTCAATGCTAGTAGAACACTATCTCAACTATTGCCCAGGGAGAAGCTATATCACGATTGCTACATAACTGTACCGCCTAGATAATTACATTAAGCACTTTTTTAAAAATAACTCTACTCACTTCTATAAAAACAGTTTTCTAGGTGCATTTTCTTGAAATGGTAAATATACCACTACTAGAACTTTGTTGAAATAACAATTAACAGTTTGAGTAACAGGACAGGATATATGTAGGTTGTCGTTTAATCATATTTCAATGTAGCTGCGTCCTACCAGGTTGATAGTTATGTTAATACATTGGGTTGCATTTATTTTATAATAATTTGGTACCTAAGCCTTTTGAAATTGTATTTGTCAAATAAAATTCCTCTCCTATTAAATATAGTTAAATTATTTCAAGTATACCTGTAATTCCAATCGTCGAGAAGTTGCCATGACGAACTAAGCAGAAAAATAAATCATTAATTTGTGGTGAGGTATTTGACAAAAATACGAAGCCTAATAGCACCATGTCGAAAATAGTCGATTTTAGGTAGAGGTATAGTGATTAATAAATCTATCTTTCTCTCAATTACCTCGTATTTATTTTATGTCAAAACTTCATTAAAAACAAACAAATGAAAATGGAGGCAAATATAATTAATAATGATTTTTCGACATTTTTAAAGCGGTTTCTCATTTATAAAATATAAATTTTGTGAGGTTGCCGTGAAAAGTAAAATGATATAATCAGTTGCATTGCCAAATTACAATAAATTTGAAGCTACATAATAATGCCAATCGCAATTCCTGTTTTATAATTTGCATTTAGATATCCTGCAGCACAAAAAGTTCAATTTGTAGTACTTACCTGCTGGCCCTGTTTGCCGTATAAAGTAGTAACTTTAAATCATAAGTGTAAATCCCAACATACTATAAAGTGTCAGTTGGCAGCCATGTATGTGTTTGCTTTACAACCGTAGATTAATTACGGCTAAAGCTCTCGAGTGCCTCTCGGGGAGGGGACCAAGCAGGAAGTTCTAAACTGCTGCCCAGGACTTATTATTTCATAGTATTTTTCGGGCGGCTGTTAGCCTACAGTTAAGTGGGTCCGTCCGGGCTAGGGTTCCGACCGTACTTCTATCCGCAGCGAAGCGGGTGGTTCAAGCAGTGTTACGGGCCGGCGGAATACATGAATAATAAATTGAGGTCATTAAAGCGCCCACCTCTCAGTCTCGGTCCGCTCGGGAGAAGCCCTGGCCTTTTTTTGCGTACAGCTAGCATTTTTCTTTGTCTTTCCCGTTTTTCTTTCTTGTCATCTCGCGCAAGAGGCATCAGGTGCATTTTTGAGGTTGATATATGTCAGTTAGAGGGTGGTTTGTAGTGAGTTTGTGAAGATATTTTTCACTTTTAGACTGTTTATCCTTTTACGTTACGAAAATTTGCTTGCGAAATTAAAGTCCAATAACAGCTAATCCTTGAGCAGCAAAAAGATTTATTTAGCAAAACTATTACGGTATTTCGCATAATTACTGTAATATATTGAATTGTTCTAAATGTTTGTAAATAATACACGCAGGTGACCATTCAGCAACTCATCAATGAATATCAATAAAAAATTATGAGGCAGCATTCCAAAAGTAAAATAGGAACACTTGAGTTTAGTTCCGCGTTCTTCTTTTTACTAACCAAATATTAAATTTGCGATACGGCGCCATACAAACTCCATATAGATTTCATTTCGTAAACGGTTTTTGTAAATTTTCAGTAGGCAGCTGCGTTTTTTTAGCTCGGAAAGTAATAAAAACGATTTAATAAAATGAATTAGGGAGTGCCTCATTGGACTACGAGCCGAGCCAAATCGGCAGTGGCCGCGGTTGTTGGAATACATGAATAATAATACAAGGTCGATATACCGATATCTCTGTCAAATAAGTATTATTGGCCGGGCCAGCCGTGTCCCGGGACGTATATTCCATGCAAACATGATAATAATCCAAGTGATCCGCGCCCGTGCCCCTGTGAAATTTTCTCACTTACGTCCAACATCATAAAACCCTTTCTACTTAGGCTAGGGTTAGGTCTGAGCGAGCTGGAGCTACTCGAAGTACCCTGACCCGAAGCCCGGACCATAAATATAACAAATGAAAGCCGGCGAAGAAGATATAAATCCATGTGGGGCAGATTACTGCCCGGAGAATCCCGGTTCGGTACAAAACTGATACTCGCCACAGTCAGGCTCTCACCGTATTACACTCAGATACACTTGTTTTTAGTGTCGAGGTTCGGTACTTTTTACGTTCGTCGTCCCGGCGCATCGGAGATATAAATCTATACGCCCGGAATTTGAATTCCGGAGCCTGCGATTTAAACTTTTACAGCTTTCCATGTGCAGGCTGCATTTTTAAAATATTAATTTCGACGAATATTTGTTCGACGCTCAGCTGCAATTGATGCGCTTTTAAAAATATTTTCAATTGACCACAAAAAAGTAAAGGATTATCAATGGGAATTGTATGAACCATGACAGCATTATATTTTTAGCGCATAAAAAATATGCATTTTAATTGTCTATTTATTATCTCCATATCACAAACAACTAATAAATTTTCATGGAATGATCCTTACCGCATGAAACACGTATCCGCAGTTCGATTACCCATATTCGTCACCACTCTTCTTCATCGGTCTTACGTTCGCTCGCTTGAGTGCAGACGACTCAGCTCATACATGTTCCTTGCGTGGAATGCCTACTGATCAGAGAAAAGCTTGCGGCTCTTTCTATGCACTTTCCGTCTCATTCTCCATCCTCGAGACTCTCTTCTCTCGGTATGTGGGGAAGTCAAGAGGAAGGGGATCCTGTCGCGTGATACCCCCATATCGCACTTGATTATCGCGCCAACGATTTCTGCTCTGCCTCAGAGAGCTCGATTATTACCCGCTGCACATATTTTTTCCTTCTTCCGCTTTTCCTCATACATCGTCTCAGCGAAGAATTCGGGGTGGGATATCGACGACTCCGACGCAGGAGCCGAGGCTATTAGGATGGATAAATATCGGCTATTTGTAGAGACGTGGATGCGAAAAAGGAATCGAGGTGAATTCAGAAGGTATGGGGGTTGTGAGATATGATTTTTCGAGGGCATGCAGCTAGTTTCCCACGTCGAATACGTTTTACTTGAATAAATTTATGAATATATGCAATTTGTTAGAGGTTTTTGTTGTAACTTACCAAATTGGAAGTCATTTTCTATCAGAGTTAAATATAAATAGATTTACCTGAAACAAAAGAAAAAGTTTTTAGTTTCATAGTTTTTGAACGCAATAAACATCTTTAGCTTATTTTTATCATATTTTCATTAAACTGCTCCGTATCTGACTCGACCATCATGTATTCGTAAATACTAGGTTGTTCGATAAGTTTTCGGTTCGATAACAAAAATACAATGTTATGGTTTGAAATACACTTTATTTATCAATATAGTCTCCCTGAACATGAATACACTTGTTCCAACATGATTCCATTATATGAAGTCCATCCCTGAAGTAAGCATCTGGAAGGGCCACTAAATACGCTTACACCTCTATTATGACCTCATCATTTGATGAAAAACGCTTTCCACGCATTCATTTTTTAAAGTTTGGAAACAAATGGAAGTCGCTAGTGAATACACTGAATGCTCCAACAATACAAGCTTTAATTAATAGATTTTAGCAATTTTCAAAATGATCTTGTGAGACGGTGTATTGTCCTGGTGAAAAGGGATATTTTTCTTTTGCAAACGAATTTTTTTCTTTCAGCTGGTCTTAAAGGTTACAATAAAATTCAAAATTTATTGTTTTGCCAGTTGGCAAGTAATCCACAAGCAAAATTTATTTCGCATTCTAACAACTAAAATGCTAACACCTTCTTGGCCGATTTCTGGACACGAAATCGTTTCGGAGCCGAAGAACCAGGTTCCCACCTACCTTTAGCCTCTTGTTTTGATTCAGGATCAAAGTGTTAGACCTAAGTCTCAACCTTATGATGAAACGACGTACAAAATCCACGTTATCCTTGCGACAACGCTCTAAATGTTGCTGAGAAAATCGCATTCAAATGTGTTTCCGTTCCATTGTAAGCGAATGCGGCACCCATTGTGCACACTGCTTGCTGAAGCCAAATTCTTTAGTCAAAATATTGCTTATACTGCCGAATGAGATACCTAGGGTTTCTACTAAATGTCTTTCAGTCACATCATAATTTTCCAATACGATATCCTGTATTTTTTCTACGATTTCTGGTGTTGTTGCTGTTTTTGGGCGCCCTTGACTTAGATCGTCTTCCAGGCTTGACTTCGTTTAAATTCAGCAACCCAACTTTCTACTGTACTAATTGAAGGCGAAGACTTAATTTTTCCATTGTAACAAAATACTGTGACACATCGAGACTAAAGGGCTTGTAAACAAAGAATGAAGTGCCAGATTGAAATGAAACTTAACATACGTTCGTATGAAGAGTATACCAACAGAACAAAAAAAAGTTAGGCTAGTAGCAACAGCCTTTCTTTTCGAACCAAAACCTTATTAAACTAAGTATATATATTTAATTGTTGGTTTATTTTGCTTCGGTGGATAGACAAGAATTTTTATAATAAAAAACTTCTCTATTTGAGAATGGTTTTCTCAGTATTTCAGACAACATTAAACTAAACCCCTATATCAACCCAAATTAATTTGGATTGAATATTTGATTTTGAAAACACCATAATAATTGAAATAGAACACAACAAAAAGCTTCTTTTTCTAACTTGTTAGGTGACGCCCGTTAGGGCGTCACATAACAAAATACTAAATAAACCATTCTGAAATAGAACAATAGCCACCTAAGCAAAATCCCAAAAATAAAAATAAAGACGACATAAAAATAAGAAAATTTGTGTATAAAATAATGTATATATAAGGAGTACAAATAAGTTTCCGCCGTTTTTTATAAAAAATTGAATATTTATTATAATAGAACGGTAGTTTGTTCAAAGTATTGTTTATCACTAGCATCAGGCAGCATTTGGATTCCACATCTGAAGACATCTTTATCTTTTGAGGCTATCCACGTATCAACCCAATTTTTGGTATCTTTATATGTTGTGAACCGCTGTTCCGACAGAGCATGTGCCATTGACGGATAGTCGGATGGCGCTATGTTTGGTGAATACGGCGGGTGGGGTAACACTTCCCAATCAACTGTTTTCAAATAGGTGTTCACCGGAACTGCTACATGTGGACGAGCATTATCATGGAGTAGAATGATTATGTCGTGTCTAGAATAGTACTGAGGGCATTTTTTCTTTAGAGCACGGCTCAATCTCATCAATTGTGTTCGGTAGAGAGTTGAAGTGATTGTTTCGCTCGGATTAAGCAACTCGTAATACACCACAGCCAGCTGATCCCAGCATATACACAGCATGAGTTTTTTTTTTGTGAATATTCGGTTTTTGCTGTGGATGTTGACGCGTGGCCAGGTTTTCTCAATGATTTTCTTCTTTTTGGGTTGTCGTAATGTATCCATTTCTCATGCCCAGTGACGGTTCGATTTAAAAAGCTTTTTTTTATGCTTGGCTAGCAGCATTTCACTCATGCATAATCGGCGTTCAATATCTTTTGGCTTCAATTCGTATGAAACCCAATTTCCTTGTTTATGAATCATTTCTAATGATTGTAAACGATGTGAAACTGCTTGCTGAGTGACTGCTAATGTGAGAACAAGTTGCTTTTGTGTTTGAGACGAATCTTCCTCCAATAGTTCTTCCAATTCTGCATCTTCGTACATTTTAGGCCTTCCACTGCGGTCTTTGTCTTCTACATCAAAATCACCGTTTGTAAACTTTTGAAACCACTCACGACACGTTCTTTCACTCAAAGCAGCTTCATTATATGCTTCTACGAGCAATCGATGCGCCTCAGCTGCAGATTTTTTTAAATTAAAGAAATAAATTAAATGTTCCCGCAACTGACGTTTATTTGGTTCAAATTTAGACATTTTCTGGCCAAGAAAATGATATTTTACTAACATTATTTTATATTTTTATTTGTATTGTTATAATTTATTGTTATAACGCCATTTTGTAGGGTAAGATATTTATTGGCATGTTTATTTTACAGTTTGCTATTGTGTTGTAATATGAATGATTCCGCCAACGTCCACTTTAACACCAAAATGATGACCGCAAAGCTACATTACGTGAGTGAAATTTGTATTACCTCAATGAATGGTAACTGGTCGCTCTTTTTTGTACAGAGCTATATTAAAAATGCCGACAAATTCATCGGCAAAATATTTACAATTATTATATACATATTTTCTTTCCTTTGCGTTGTTATTGATACATCATGAATTGCACCTGTCATTTTTTTATCTGCGCTTGATTCATTATTAAGCAAATTCAAATTTTTTGAATTCTATTTACAAGACGGTGAAAAGCCAGCGAGATTCATCGACTACTGCTTATGCATTTTTTTGCCCGAAAGTGGCAATTATATTCTTAAATAAACATAATTTCTTCAAGAAGTCAAAATCACCGGCTCCAATGACTAAAATCATGTTTATTTCAAATAGAGATTAATTTTTCATTTTATTATACCTCGATTTTCTAGACCTTAGGCCAAGTATCTTAACAGTATGACAACTTTGAAGAACAGCATGCTAGGGAAAGCTATGAGCCTTAGATAAAATTGCTAGAATATCGAAAATATAGTCAGTTATTCGACAGAATCTGCTTTGATGCATTCTTTGTGAAAATATTAAGACAATTTTAATACAAGTCCTGACAAATCGTTAGTTTTAACGTCACTAAAGTAGTAATATGCCGAATCTAACGGTAGCAACACGAGAATCAATGATTCAAGTTTCCAAACGTAGCAGTCACTGAAAAATAATATGATAGTTTTGGGTGCTTAAAAACTAATAGTGAATCAGAGAGGTGATAAAATCTAGGCACCGATAGAATATATAAACCATGTTTTACATAATTATTTAGGTATCAAAAGCGATAATTGCAGCATTCTCTAATAATTAACCAGAAACAGCGTGTTTGGAATGATTTAGCATAGTTTCGCGGTAGTCCAACCAACTTTTTACGTCGATATTTTACAATAATTCATTATTACATGCAGGGGTCTAATATATAATTGACAGTGCGGTAGCAAGTGGGTGGCAATCAACCGAAATGTACAAAAGACATTTCTTAGTCGACATGGTTATGCCCAATATTTTTATGGCATTTGATCGGTACCTTTGTTTTAACTTGCTTGATTTTGATTGAGGAAAAGAAACAGCTGGTAAGTACTTTGTTGCGTTATTGAACAAATCGCACATGGAAATTCAGTTAAAACGTCGATATTTAAGAGAGAAAAAATATTATTTTATCAAGACAGTGTGCCAGTACATTCCCTCATAAAAGAGAGCCTACATTGAATTTCCTGCCCAATATATACTTCTAGTTTGCTCCACACATTTTTTGAGCCAATCAATGTAAGGGTCAATTTCTGCTTAATCAATTTGGAATATTGTTCTCTTTGGGTAAGTGATACGTAGTCACCAACTGTGGAAAGCATTTCTGAAAAATTACCAGCAGACACTTAAGAAATAAACCGTCTTCTATCGCAGTGATTTTTCATAGTTGTTGCATTTGTTCATCGGCTAGGTTTCCCCTAGACATAACAGGCAAAATTTACAACAACATCCTAAGCATTAGTGCTGCAATATCTCCCATTAGCCTTTTATTGTGTACATTTTAAATCTGGTACATCTAAATTAAAAATGTATCCGAACTATTTGTGCTGAAAAACTTACGCCAAGATTTCGTCCTTGCTGTACTAAAGCTAAATCAATTTCAGGCACCTATCATAGTATCAGAGCGCTTTATAGAATTACATAACTAAAAACTGCACTTGCAAAAAAACGAGAAGAATTACATAAATTAAAGTCTTTGGCGCTATTAATCAATAAATGTTCTTCATATGGGAAACTATTCAAATACAATATTATTCACTACATTTTTCCACATTTTTCTCTCGATCTCTGCTTAGCCTTTTTTCAAACATATCATAATAGGATGTTTGAGTATAGCAAATGCTTTGCGTAACTATTAGTTTTATATAATGTTGGAAAAACGTTAAATATTCACAAAATTATAAGCGGGAATGACTCATTTTAATAATTTAATTTAAAATCCTCTTAGTGACTCTCCTTAAGCTAGTCAGAAATAATGACTTGCTGTCCATTTAATCTAAGTACGTTCTAAAATCTTGACGAGCAAAACTATTTTGATATATAAATTACCAGATGGTATAAACGATTTTGAGGAAAGACTGACTCATTACTTTGAAGAAAAATGTAAATATCACTTTAACCACTTGTAGCAACACTATTTTGTGAAAAATCGATACTGCGTTAACACCACCCTTTTATATAAATATGTAAAATTCATAAAACACGTATTTCGTGAAATGGTAATCGTAAAAGTGACTGTTCCTCTATCTCTATTAAACCACTCTTAGTACAATAATTTAATCAAATTTGGAGTGCGAATATGCTCTATTGCAAGCATTGAAAATCATCCCATTTCGACAGGAAAAGATATGTTAATAAAATGAATTTTCGCATTTAAATCTTGCCAGTAGTATTAAAGGAGATAATTGTAATATACTATAATGATGAGTACTTAGTCTGCAAATTGAATCACAAGTTCACAAGTGTATATAATTACTTAATCTTAATTCTATGTGATGCTGCAAATCACACTAGGAGAAGATTATAGAATAATCTAGTAGAATTATCAAATGAAGCCAAATTATTATCAACAAAAGCAGAGTGGTTTATTTACCACCGCAACCGAATCAAACAAAATTATCCAAAAGTTTAAGACGAAGCATAAGAATAGAAATCCTTCTACAATAATTTATCACTTGTTGTGAAATAATAAAACAGCTCCTATAAATCAATTCGCAGGCATAATTTGTAATTTAAAGTGTGGTAAGTAAATAGGAAGCATTTCCTACAATTAGAACTTTAAAGTAACTAGTTGCAATATGCAAAGTAATACCAGAACTGTTGAGCCTGTAACAGCTAATCTCCTCTACTTCCTGCGTCTTATTGCATCCCTCTTTTTGTCTTCCTTATCCTTAATGTCAAGCTGTTTTTATGATTCGACGCTTCCTTTTTTGACAACCTTCTCCTTTGCTCTCAGATGTGCTCTTTCTTCTTCCGTTTAAGTTTTCCGTTTCTCAGTTTTTGTTCCTTTTTATTTTCCTTCTAATTCTATTACAGTGCAATTTCAAAATTGTAGCAAGAAACTACAATGTCCTATAACGACTGCAAGCGTTCGGTTCTTCGTACAGTATGTTTTGTATTCTCAATCTACATAAAAAAAGACAGATATTTACAGCGTTTCATAAGTAGTTTTACTATTGTCTTCATCCCAACTTTTTTGTGGCATCTGCAATCAAATTTAAGTTCGCTTGCATGTTTATTTTGCTATCTATAGTATTACAGCATAGTTCGATTGCGATATTTCTGACTTTGCTAATACCTAATTAAAGGTCAATTAAGATTCTCATTTTAAAGTAAAAATCATACATGAAAAAATAGTTCTTCCTTTGTAAAAGTCTTTTTAAGGGACAGTCAAAAAGAT
Source organism: Helochares maculicollis (assembly GCA_033557835.1). Taxonomy (NCBI): domain Eukaryota; kingdom Metazoa; phylum Arthropoda; class Insecta; order Coleoptera; family Hydrophilidae; genus Helochares; species Helochares maculicollis. The sequence continues at coordinate 28,236 of JAWQRO010000158.1, forward strand.
TCTTAAAAATTACTATCGTGTGTGGGTTCATGACACAACATATCAGCAAATTTCGATAACTAAAATGTACAAATTATTTCTTTTTCAGAAATATCGAACTAAATATTTTGTTCGAATTTTGAACATCATATTTCATGTTTTAACATAAATTAAACGAAATATGTGTGCTACCCTCACAGTCAGTTGGAGTGTTACTGGTTTGGGGTGCTCCATTCAAGTAAAAGTTAATTGTACTACTTTGTGCCCCATTCTCGAAATAATGAGATCCAAAGCACAAAGAAGCAAAAACATTTCCGAAATGGAAACAGTTTGAAGACTTCTGGCAGCTAAAGCGAAGCTTGCAAGCAGACTGAGCAGCAAGCAATGGTTTGATGGTGTGTCATTTCATGAATGAGGGAGCACCGAGACGCCCGGGGCCGCGGCGCGATATGATGCGTCGCTCTTAACTCTCCCGACTACAGTCTGTCTGTTGTATGTGTGTGTGCGCGCGAGAGAATAGCAGCAGTAGAGAGCACTATAGCTCTGGCTTCTTTCCTTAATCTCTGAAAGCTTCCAGGCGGCTCACCGAGAATACATAACACTCTGGAAACGAGGCTGCGACGCCCCACCAATGCCATCCGTCCGGACGCCCGTTCGCTTTTCTTTTGTTTCGCCGCAAGCTCGCCACTTTTTTTCTTTCAGACGCGTCAGTTTACGTTCAGAGTTCTCGTTTTCTGCCACTTTTTTTGCGGGCGTTAAGTACTAGATTTTCCCTCGGATCTAAACATTTTTCCTTTAAATTTGTTTCATTTGTTAATGGTAATTCCGGAAATTAATTACTTTCCTTGTTAAATAATGCATTATTAGTATATATAAGGAACAACAGTGATTTGAGGTGATTTTAGCTGAATTTTCAATTGTCTATAGCTACTGATGATTAATGAGTAAACACTATGATGGTTGTTTGCTATATTTTGCTCAACTGAATAATCACATAATATTCATATACATTACTAAATTGTTTTAAAAAAATTAATTTATTGATTTTGATCAATTAACTTCTCCCTAGTATTTTGTATTTATTTGGTTTGATCATAATGTAATTCCTCCCATTTTTGACCACAGCGGACGCATATGTACAAATAAATTCAAATCAAAGAATTTTTAAAATGTCTTCCTCATATCTTAGTTTTATTACATTAAAGCTGGGCAAAATCAATTTTTATAATTTATTATGATGTATTGACTTCATTTGAATATTGAATTTAAATATTTATTTCTATTATAAACATTTCAAATATTTTTCAGTTAGAAAAATGTAATTTTCCTTCAATCAAACTAAGCATACTCTCAGCAGCAGAGTTATGATTCGTATATAACGTATATTAAAAATGTAATCCAAATCATCGTTCTCGAAAAACGATATTTGATTATAAAATAATTACTCTACCGAAATGGAGCTATACTGAAAACATCAAATACATATTAATCAATATTTCATTAGTTGGAAAGTATGGCGCTCAAAAATAATAATTGAGGCAAATTGGTGTAAATAATTATTATATTTCTAGCCTTGTGCTTCAACCTATTATGATATTTGAATTGCTTTAAAATGAAAGATACATTAACCATATCTGAGAAATATTTGTTTAAAAAAAAACAACAATTTTAGGTCGCCGCTTGTATTCTTGTATAAAGACAAAAACGTCCTCCTGCGGGTCCTGAACAGTGGCTTATAATAACGGTTGGCGTAAACAAAGACATCTCAGATGAAAACACCCATCACTTGCAACTAGATTAGAGTTAATTAAGACTAACCCCCAAAAAGTTTATTAAATCATTGAACAGCTCGTTAATACAGGTGCCCATTCGAATCAGTAGGCAGACGTTTCCATAAATCAAATCTTGATTCCAACGAAATACTGAGAGAGGCCAACTAATCCTCCACCTCCACAAACAGAACATAACAAACGACCGGCACAAAGAAGACATAAATCTGTAGGGGGCAGAAGCAGATTACATACCAATTTGAATATCGGATTCGGTGAATCGGCCAAGCAGAGTGCTTCTACCCGCACACCCGTTTCAGGTCGTGGAGCAGCTGTTCGAACTGCGATATCTCGCTTTACGGGAAAGGAAATTTAAAGCGGAGTAGCAAACACACCCAAATAACAATTTTAATGAGTAACAAAAGGAGCAAAATAATGGTTGTAGCGACATTGCGATTTTTGTTTTCTCATTATTCTCTTTTGGGAAAACGAAGATTAAGAAACGTGATATTTCACGCAACGTCCCACAGTGCGCGTTGCTGAAGGGGTGCAAGTTGTTATTTTATAGTTACAACATGTGTTGCGAATTTAAAAAGTTTCTGTTATTTTTTTTAATGATTTGTGCTATATATGAGCTGGACACAGCTAAATGGTTACTGATGCGGGTGCTAGAATTTCATTCAACTGCAGTTAAAGGTAGCATGAGGTAAAATTTGTAATTTAGCATTTGTTTTCTATTAACTAGATATCAGTTACATTGATATCTTATGTCTCGCAATCTACTGCGATCTACATCAAAGTGCCGAAAGGGTGCGACAGCTCATTGAACAAACAATCCCAACTAACAAATACACATTTAAATTCAAAAGGCGTGAGATAACAGCGAACGCCGCCGGCACACATAGAAAACATCTCCACCGAACGGAGCATGTTTTTGTCGGATGCCCGTACCGCGAACAACGATAGCATCGAAACACGGGCAATTTCAAAGATACATTACACATTTCTCGGCAGAAGCGGGCAGAGAAACGAAACGGAGTAGCAATCAAAGGAGCCCATCTCCGAAGCGGAAAAAACTCGTACACGCGGCGTTAAAGAGCGTCGCCGCTAAAAGCCCGTGTGTCTAGATCAAGAGTGCCGCTACCGCGGTGGCAGCCCGTAACCGGCTTCTTCTTTTCATCTCTCTCGCGCCAATTAAATCGAAAGGCACGTGTATGGGTTTCTCGCGGGCGTCTTCTTGGCAGCCAGAACAAGGCCGGTTGTGATGTGTCGGTACAGTCCAAAGTGATTCCTACTGCTAGTGCGCACCATCTTTGTCACTTTTACTCCTTTCTATCCTTCTCCCCCGTTTATATAGATATAAAGAGGCCATTTTAAAATAAGACTCCAAAAATTATTAGTTCTCTGAGCAACAAAAAAATCAATTAACAGGATGAAACATATTTCCAGGTTCGGGTAAATAAACGGGATGGGAAAGCAGATGCTGCAGTAGGAAGGGAAAGGAACGACAAGCGATGGAAAGCGCAGTCTAGCGAAATTAAATTTTGCGTTCGAACTTTCCAAGTGTGAAAATCCTGCAAAGCCAGTTTTAACTCTAGCTCAACGAGAGTCAGGGGAATGGAAAAAAGAGTAAGAAAAGTGTCAACCGATTGCGAAGGGACCTTTTTAATAGAGGACAATGAATTTATCATGGACTTGGAGACTAACGACTGCAGACACGTTATAAGAAGACTCACTTCGCCGCTCATCTTCTAATTTAAATCATGAAAAATCTGCACGGCGCATTTATGAACCAATAAAACATTCAAACTTCGATCAAAGTTAAATAAAATTAATGAAATTAAGGAGATGCTTCCGGTAATTTGAATATTGGGTGCTTTCTTGGGAAAATTAAAGATGCAAATACCATAACAAATTGAACGTACCTTCCGACTTTAAAAATCTTGCTGTTTTAAACATTTTATGTCTTTTTAATCGATGATAAACTGTATGTAATTTTTAGTACGTTCGTGTAATAGGCGTTACTGCGAATGAAATGTAAGTTAGAGCTTCGGAGACTTAAAACAATGTAAATCTGTGAAATGTTGCCCTACATTCCATGAAAATTCTCTAAAAGCTTAATGCAAATGTGAAGCCTGCATTCAACCTCGACTCGAGCAAAACCTTATCTGACCCAGAGTTCATGTAGTGGCCATTTTAGACAGTCTAAAAAGAGCTAAAAAACGAGCGTTTCTCATGTCTCCGCTGGAACTGTGCCGTGGCAGTTTTCTCGTCTCGTGAATGCTGCCGGTAATAAAAAATATACACAGCAGTAGTGGCCGGACCGAGAGTACCTAATTATGTCAAGCAGTTGGCCAGTATATGGCTGTATAAACATAATCATTAGCAGTGCCAAGCTGACGCTAAAAACACTCGTACTGACGGTGGACTTTTACGGCCGGGCCGGACTTGCCTCGCCGGTCTCCAAAGTACATCCAACAACGAAAGGGATTGGACTTACAAACGTAGATATTGGCCTGTCGAATAAAACGACTGTTTATTTTCCTGAATCGTGAAGGTCGGCAGTTGTTCAAATATGTCAAAATAAATTGGATTAGTTTTTAATTTGAACAAAATATATGTTTTGTTAAATTTGTGCGTATAATTCTATAGTCATGTAAATTCGTACAGTAAAGGCAAATCAAAGGTGAGTATTTTAATAATCTTTTATGGGGCATAAATGACCTTAAAATTCTTCATTGTTTCAATTAAGACGCATATGTTTGCGTATTTAAGCAAATGGTAGCAAAATATATACAGCTTGTGTTTTGGGCTACTTTAAGATTAACGCTGAATAATCAATCAATAATTAATGCGTCTGTGAAAAACATAACGATTGCATTCAGACATTTTGATTTATAAAAACGGACTTCATAATTTTTTCCTAAAAAAAGTTGTGATGTATATGCAGCAGGTATAAACACGAAGCTTTAATAATATGAAAATAAGAACACAAAGAAATGTCAGATTTATTTCGAAGCCTCTTGAAAAATTTGGAGAAAAAATTACAAACAGCCTACAAATAGGACACAAGCAACAAAAACAATAAAGGAGAATGGTTTAATAACGAATATGAAAATGCAATAAATGAAAGAGTGTATATATCATGAAGAACCGTGCAGCAATGCCCGTTTTTGGTATAAAACAAAGTAATGAAATATCCACAATAATAAACTATAGATATATAATTGTTTTCAATAGTATGAATTTTTGTCAACGAGATTGGAATTGATATATTCCATTTTGAAGACTACATTACTATTTGAGCAGAAAAGTAGAACCAGTGCGTCTCTGCTATCTTCTTCGTTTTCGAAGTTTTTGCGTTGCACAATGTTTTGCGAATGTAGAAATAAGTGATAATTGGAGGGTGTTAGGTTTGGGGAGTATGGTGGATGCGACATAGCTTCCTAGTCTAGATATGCGAGTTTCTCCGGCGTTTTTAGGAAAAAAGATTTTGTGCTAACATAACTTTGACAGTATAGTGATGATGCCAAAATAATTGGAAAAATGAATAAAATATATTACACTAGTCCTAGAGCCTCGAAAAAATGGAACAAACACACGGTGTGAACAATTAAGTCAAAATAAATTCCACAACGATAAGAAGAAACGAGACTAATACGCAAGTTCACTTAAGAACACAAAACTATAATTTTGAGGAAGTGACATCGTTTATATACCTGGAAAGAATAATAGGAAGGAATGGGCGAGAGCTGGTGATGCAGAAAATGAGGTTTTTCAAGACTATCAGGTCAGTCCACATGTACGCAATGGAGATCGCACAATCAGCACAAGAGATCGGCAAGACCTGAAAGTAATAGAAGGAAATCTTGTGAGGAGAATATTTGGACCGTGCATCATAGAACAGGTGATAATAAGACCGAAAATTAGCTAAGAAATAGAAAACCAACGGGAAGGAGGAAATATCATAAGACTCATTAAAGCTCAACGGCGACAATATTATGAAACGGAAACCAACGTGTATGGTTAAGAGTGAATTAAAATTTAAATTTAAAAATGTCTTGACGCATTTGCTACTAATAGAATAAATATTGTTGTACTTTTCCAAAAAAGGCTTCTAAGTGTATATTTTGAATATGGTATTAGTTAATGAACAAGTTCTCACATTAATAAAAAATAATGATGAGAAGACCGCTTGATAATCACTAAGCTTTTATGGTATGAGCGTAAATATTATTCGTAAGTAAGTAAATATGCTAATAAGAGCGAATTATTAAGAGTAAATTATACGTTTCTCAACACCCTTTGAACGCTGGGCAATTAGAATCTAACTTAGCGGAAAAACTTTTTTGTGGTAATATCGGCTTAGTAATAGACACTCACTCCATTCCAAAATTGGCATGCAAGCTATCAAAATAAAGGTCACCTACCATCCATAAATTATTATTGGGGCAAAGGAATTGCTAAGATAAAACACTATGTACACGTTATTTGGCCAATATCCAAATTTCCGTGAACATCTACCCGCAGTAGGTGTCATAAATTTGACAAATTTCGTTATCGAATATACTCGGCCCACATACCCATACTGATTTACATGAGAAATCACTTATTTGAACCTGCAATCAGGAGATATTGTGAAGACCAAAACGATGTCTACTATTCTGATGCTGTTTTGAATTTCATTTGGAAAAAATATAGTCTTATTTTGTAACGTCATAACTTAAGAGGTCGGTAGAAAGATCGCTGTCTGTATTTTTCACTTGAGCTCTTAATAAATCTGAAAGATATAGTGTAAATTTGCTTATTGACAAATCTTTAAAAGTAGTGATTTTAGTGTCCAATTCAAGTTAGTGTTATGATAAATAGTAATGAAACAAATAAAAATCATCAAATGTGAAATGCTACTGATGAAACCAATGGTACTAAAAAGCATAGGGTTGTTCGCAGAACATCGCTCATTTAGAAAATTTAAAAAAATCTGTGTTATACAAAACTCCTTGCTTGCTTGATAAATTATGGATGTGCTTCTTACACACGTCATGTCTCCGAGATAATTCCGCAGTGGTATATAGCTAGTTTATCTTGGAAAACATTCCGGTAGACGTAACATTAACGTAACTGAATGCACATGGGTGAGGATATCGGTCTAGGGTGATGTTGTATGCACTATATTATTCCATCCATCCGTGGGTTTCCCCGACCCACCCAGGAATCAACCGTGTAGCATAACAGGCGTAGAGTCTCTGTAACGGCGTTAATGCTAATGAATACAGCGGGTGACAAATCGATGTTCATAACCTGGTGGTGCGGTGCCCTCGTTATCGGCTCCTCGAACGCCGCCTTGGTTAATCACCCGTGCTCTGTTTAACCCTCGCCCGAATACCCAACTTCCCCCTTTCCGCCGTTTCCGCCGCACCCACACCCCTTCCTTTCCAAGCACGTAGATATAAGGGCTCTAAAGTAGTTCGGCCGTGTGGTAGCTCGCATCTAACATCTCCCTCTGATACTCGTTTGCCAGACTGCGAACCCTGCTACCCTGACACTCACTTTGGTTATTGGGGAGTGGAGAGGTCTTGCCGCATCCACTATCTCTTGTTTTACCTTTGTGTGGCCCTACGGTATACCTACTGCTTTAGCATATGGGAACTTCATAATTTCCATAAATTCCTTATTAGAAAGTCCTGCAGGATTTTAGTAGGAAAGCTTCCAAGGTACTTGCATTTGCCATAAATATCTGCGTTCGAATCAATTCGCAATCTCATTACTGCATTAAAGTTTGATTGACGCAAATGCCTCTGACTGTATCAGGATTCTTCTAAGTTTTCTTCAATTACAGCTTCCTTATTTTGCTTAATTATTTTCCTTGATATATCCACAGCTAAAAATATAAAGTTGCCGCTTTAAGACAAACGCCTACTAAACTCTAGCATCGTGATTTGTTGCCAATAAGTCTGGAAAGCTTACGGTGTACCAGGCTTTAGACATGATTTACAATACTTTCGCGAATTCTCATTTATTTTTGTAAAAATGTAAATAAAACAAAACTAATCAGTAGCTGAAGCTGAACTCTAAGTATCTACTAATCGTAATTGCATTGTATTCACTATAGAGCTTCGTAAGTATGACAAAACTAATGTAACTGGTAGATATTTCAAAATTGTATGAATTAAAATCAAGTCACCAAAAATCAACAATTTAGCCAAGTTTGGCTCCGTTACATGTAAGGGATACATGTATCCTTTTAAATCTTAGTGAACTTCAACAAAATATTGCAAATGCGACCATTGCATAAAAAGTATGCACCAAAACATATGTAAGTGAAAAAGGAGAACATATAATTCCCATAAATAATGTACTTAATTGTAATTTTTTTAATTTTCTCTAGCTTGAATGCACAGAAAATTGCGCACTAAACTTGCGGCATTTTAAAGCTTGATAGCGTAGATTTTGTCGAACGCGATGCCAATGGAAAATTAAAAATCCCAACAACCGAAAATCCCGTTCGGTAAATCCTGCGTCCAATCATTCTTACTTATTGCAGGAGACCCTCGAGAAGTAAATTAATCGGATTTATCCATTTCGTCCCCCCACAAAGAGGAAAAATTGCAATCTGCAGCGGTAACACGCTTCAATTTCGTCTAATTCACAAACAAGCATATTCAGAGACAGCCTCACACAGAGACAGGGCAAACGTTCGCCAACAGGGTGTTCCACTGAGCTGACACGCCGAAAAGAGATTAATTACATCGGATGTGTATGCTGGGTTCGCCCTTTTCGAGCCATGATGACTGGGGTGGCGCGGCGGCGGGGTTGCGAGGGGCTGTTTATATTACCCCACGTTCGCGTGTGCGTTTGTATATTTGTGTACGAGCGGGCCAGCAATTTTTCTTTTGCGGCTGGGAATGCGTGTTTCAGCGTTGATTTCAGCGCCCCGTCAAATTTGCGGCAACGTATTTGGAATGAGCAAGTAGAGGCAGGATGACAAAGAGCATGTTGAGGTGCGGTGCAGTGTCTGAGAAACTTTTCAGTCCTCTACTTTTAGAAAAAGATATTAAAATTTGAACTAATGAAATTGTGTTTCTTTGAATACACAAAGCGTTTTAGATTCTGGTGGTTTCTATCCAAGGGAACTGCACAATTCCTTCGCTTATGTGTAGAGTTATTGAAATATTCCAAAGCGAGGCTCTCTTAGTGTTCTTCACAATCAAGCACTGATAAAAACATAAAATATGTGTTATAAAAAACAAAAATGTGTTCATTTAATGTGTAATATGCTGGTGATTAGTCCACTATTACATTTATTTATTTTTAGCGATAAAATTTGGGTCTTGTTATCTAACATAGAGTACATTATACATTTTTATTTCAAATGTCAGGAAAGTCAAACTATTAGTAAATAAACCTAAGAAAAAACTACAGTATTTCTTCAGTCACCAATTTTAGAAGTCCATTCTTAACAGCAATCAGTAAGTAAAACTTCTCAAATACTCATGTTCTAAGCAGATACTTATCTCAATTCAGATTCTTCTAGGTTAAACAAGAAAAAATCTCATTTCTATTTTTGTCTTTAAAAGGTAGACCATTTAGAAAACTTACTTAAGGAGATTCAGTACAAATATAGTTGACAATATGCTTAAAGAATTAAAATACGTATTTTTTCACAGACCTTTCATTATGCAGGGCTAATGCTAAACGATTGCTTCTTATCTTTGGTTTATCCCAAAAAGAATTTTACGAACGAAACTGGCTACTATAATAACTCAATCCTTGCAAAAGCTAATATCATTTTCGGTCATCTATCCATAATATGTCCATCACAAAGTTTTATGGGATTGAGGAAAATAAAAATTCACTGCTCTCGTAACTATTGGAAAGCCCAGAGGTTCCTTCAATCCTTTATGTAGACTTAGGCGAAGATGACGTTCTGCATTTTTCTACCGCTAAGTTTTACTCGTAACATATATAATAGAGTAGGATGTTAATTACCTTAATTATACAAACGAGATAAGGTAAAACACACTGGACGACTAGCCACAAGTTGCGTTAAAGTATAAAACATTTGGCTAAATAGAGAGTCCCCAAAGTTGGCTACACTTTTTAAAAAATACTAATTTATAGCTCACTCTTTTAAAACTTTTCGCATTTTAAATCCGTATAAGATGGCAAACAAAGCAAACGAAGCGAATTGAATTATTGAATAACAAGCAGCTTTAAATTCTTTAGAATTTAGATTGTCAACTAATCTAATTAATGATTTATGATTTTTAAAACTAGTTAGTAGATGTGTGTACTAATAAAGGATGTTCCAATATTAAAGCAAGATTTGAGTTAAATAGAAAACACAGTTTTTAGTCTTTTGATTGTTATTTTTTTATTAAGCCGCAAAGCGCATATGTTAGGATTATTTATGGAATAACACATAGCACAAATAGCATTTGGCTTTGCGTACACATACGCACTCGTCTGTCGAAATTTTCCATGACCATTTTGAATAAATGTGGCTGAATATCATTGATGCAGCGTTAAATCTCATGTGCCCCCGTCTTGTTGAAATCATATATTGGCCACATCAATATCGTCCAATTTGGGCAGAAAGAACTGTGTTATGATGTCATGATATCGAGCAATAGTAACAGTCACTGCTTGATCAGTCTCTTCATTTTCAAAAAAGTGTGGTTCAATTATGCCTTTAGCCCAAAATCCACACCAAACAGAGACACGTTGTGGATGCATGTGTTTTTCGACTATTACATGTGGGTTATCAGAACCACAAAAGCGGCAATTTTGGCGATTAACAAAGCAATCAAGGTGAAAATGTACTTCATCGCTTAGGATGATTTTGCTCGAAAAATCAGCATTCATTTGTTGATGTTCAATAATCCAGTCAACGAACCCTCTTCGCTGTGCATGGTCATTAGACATTAATTGTTGTGTTAATTCAATTTTATAAGCATTGAGACATACTCTTTAGTGAGTATCCTCTGCAGAGAGCTTCTTCAAATTTGCAATTCTTATCCACGACACCAAATTGAGGTTTCTGGATTGTCATCGATACTCAAACGCACTGCTTCGATATTGACATTTCAATGGCTTTCTTTTGGACGACCAGTCTTTTTGGTGTCGTCAACGGATTCAGTCTCCTTGAATTTTTCAATTAATCGTTTCACAGTTGACGAAATTAAAACTCTATTCTGAGCATATTTTGTTTGAAATTTTCGAACTGCGGCCACCAAGCCCTTTTTTTTAAATATTGTTCAATAATGAAGACAAATTGTTCTATCGTGTAACGCTCAATTTTTACTAACCGTACACTTTCAGCCGGCTAAATAGTTTCTTTAACAGAGTTGACAAAACGAAACTGCACGAATGGTAGTAGCAGTCAGAAATCGAAGGGTATTCTACACATGCAGGATAATATCGAAATACATATGGGCTAAATCATTATTCGTGCATTACTATTTTCGGCACTAAGAGATTATGTATGGTTGGGAAAAAGGTTGGGATCATTTTTTTTAACTTGATACGGCACTCTATTAAATCATTATTTCTTTTTACAGGATAATCAAGTTTAATTTTGAGTGGATGTTCATCAAATATCGAAATTAGTATGATAAACAAAACAAGATCTGGGCGTTTATATAACAGTAATAAAAAATACTGTTGGATATTCTGTACGAGTTGACGTTGACTCGGAGGCCTTACCAGTAAGTACGAAACTAAAAATAAATGCTTTAAAAAGGAATGAAGATATAGTACATCAAATAAGAAATAGAAAATACGATATAGCAGGTCTGCAGAGCACGGAATACGTACTGACAATGAATGTCAGGAGAGTTAAACAACAGTTAGTAAATAAACGTAAGAAGAAATCACACTATTTTTTCTTGCAAACAACATTTGTAAAATGTTTTGAATGAAGAGGAATCGGAAAATGACAACAAAATTCAATCAAATGACAATGCAGATGCGGAAAAGAATAATTCCCGCTCAAGAAGGTATAAGTACTGCCATAGATAATGATAATGGCAGAGTATATAAAGTGTGGTGTGGAAGCAATAAGAGAAGAAAATTTATTATGAAATAAAGAGTTGTCATAAAGGATCTACAAATCAATAAGACCTACTATTCAACGCAAGTCAAATATGAGCATTGACAAAATTAGAGGTAAGATATGGAAATATAATATTTTAAGGGAAATCTTGAAAAGGAAGATGTACAAATTGTTTTCTAGATAGACACACTGGTAAGTCATCTTGGCCTCATAACTGGGGCATCTAGAGAAGAAGAACACCTCGAGGATAGTAAACGAAATTGAGGGAAAACCATAGGTCATAAAAAACGACAAATACCAGGAGAAGAATACAAGGAGACGGCAATGGAGGATATCAAAGAACAAGGACCTGAAATATATAGAAGGAGCTATCAGATCGATGATGTAAAAAGTCTAGTGCTTAAATCGGTTGGTAAACTTTGCTAGGGATTCAAGAACTAGTGCAAATTAAGACGCGAATAATTAAACAATTTTTATAGGATAATATCTTTGGAAATTATTGTCATTTTATCAAAATAAAGTAATAGTAATAAAAATAAAGGAAGATGGTTGTCAACCTATATTTGCAGAGAACACTAACTTGATATTAACGATATGTCTAGTGTTTGCAAAGAGATAGTTAGAGTCGACAGTAAAAGCACCGATGATCATCTTCAGCTGCCCTCTAGGCTTCCGATTAACGAGCAAAGTTTAAAAATGAGACCATTTCGAAAGAACTACGTAGTAAAATTACCTCTAGATTTGTGGTGTTTGAGGCTTACAGATATCCGAAATAATTAAGTTAGAGGCATCTGAATGAGAAATCGTGCCTATAAGACATGAAGAGGCTTCCCAGGTGTCATGTGGAATCTAAGAATAACAAGACATCTCATTTAGGAACACGTTTAACAATAACATCAAATATAGAAGAGATAAAAAACTATGATTTCATGGTTAAATACGTATGAGAATGGCACCAAATATAAAAGAGATGAAAGACTATGACTGTATGGTTAAATAGCAATGCAATTAAAGGGACAGACAAGTGAATATCAGTTCCAACAAATATCAACGTTGTGTCAATCCAACATCCCAAAAATCCGGCTGCAGTTTTCTATCGAATTTAAAGCAACTATTTTTAAAGGGGATGCTATTTTTAAATCACTATCAAAGCACTAGGCTTTAACAAAGGATGAAAGTTTCGCCAGATTAATAATTTTTTAAAATAATAAGGCACTTAGCCTCAGGAACCCTTAACTCTTCGGTACCGTGAAAGAGTATAGAATCGTCGTTTAGTTTGACGACGGTGTCGTGCCCGGGTCGTTTACCAGGCGATTACGAGACGCGTTCGATCCAAATTGATAATAAAAGAAGGCATCACCATCTGGGGATCAGAGTTATCCTCCGTCTCCAGCCTCCCTGTGTCGGGTACATACGGCACACTGAGGGAATCGTTCGATCAACGCCGCCTTATCTGTCAACGCCGCTAACAAGACCGATTGCGACGTCGGAATTGCAGAGGGCTATGTGACTGTGGGGTATAAGTGTTCACGTCGAGTCGGCCTACGGGATTTAAAGCTCCGCATGTAGGAAATAGCGGGAGAAACTGTGTGCGGCGACGCTTTGTCGGGTTGTTCTTATTTCAAATAAATATACTGCGCGCATTTTGCTATTGCCATAAGATCATTCACGGAAATGTCAGTTTCATTTACTCTACTTTGCGATTAAAAGTTCACAAGGCCAAGATGTCAGTAGTCAGCGAAATCAAATTTGAATTTGTTTTGTATAACCGGGGTAAAATTTTAAATTTTTTCCAAATATAAGTAAGTCATTTTAGCAACATTTTTGAATTTTTTTTAAAGAATCCTAAAAACTGCCTAGAATTATAACAGATTTTTATGTTTTAAATCCACATATTTTCGCATCAGTGGCGATGTTTCTTATGTTTTGCATACAGGAGCAGAGAGGACGCCACTGATCAAATGTCAACATTTAAAAATATCTACATGTAGTTAACTGCAAACCAAAGCCTTTGAAAAATATAATTACAATTAGATTAGAACTAAACTAGAACTCTTTCTATTGCTTTCACCCTAAAGAAGAAGTAGACTTCAACGGTTCTAGTAATGTTAGTTTCAACCAGAATTGATGTCATAGTACCAGGTGCGTAGGTTTAAAATATCGTTTTGTTAGCAAGAGATGGCGCATGAAATCTATTGAAGTAACGTTTGGAACCCAAAGCGCCAATTTTTTGGTAAGACTTCTCACTATAAAACGTCATATTCGTGTTAAGCATGTCGAATTTTGTGCCAAGTAAAGAGCATTTGTGGCACGTAATGATTTCTTTGTTCAATCAAAAGAAAAAGGTATCGGAAAGTGATAGAATTCTTGTAGACTTACGGCAATCTTGCTTGACTGCTAAGACTTGTGGTTGCTGGTTGCAACATTTCAAAAATGGCGATTTAATTATTTACAAAGAACGTGACAATCGACCAAAAAAGTTTGAAGACAACGAATTACAAGAGATATTGGACGAATACGATACAAAAACACAACAAATGATGGCGGAGCAGTTGAATGTCTCTCAGCAAGCCATTTCCGATCGCCTGCGAGCCATGGGGAAGATCCAAAAGGTTGTCAAATGGGTTCCACACAAACTGAATGAACGACAGATGGAAAGACGAAGAACTGAGTGCTTTTACGCCACAAAAGAAAGGGTTTTTTGCATCAGGTTGTAACTGGCGATGAAAAATGGATATACTTTGAAAATCCCAAGCATAAGAAATCGTGGGTAACGTCAGGACAACCATCAATATCGAGTACGAAACCGGATCGTTTTGGGAGGAAGACAATGCTATGTGTGTAGTGGAATCAGAAGAGAGTAATGCACTACGGACTTCTCAGGCCCAGCGAAACAGTTAATACCGTCCGCTACCGACAACAAATGATTCAAACCACGTATTGATAAAAAACGCCCAGAATAGGCCTGAAGACACGGCAAAGTCATTCTGCAGCATGACAACGCTCCTGCACATTCAGCCAGTGGTCAAAGAAATGATTTTTTCGCTTGATTAGGAACTCCTACCCCATCTGCCGTATTCAGCAGACCTGGCGCCTTCTGATTGTCACCTTTTCTCACGGATGGGACACGCACTGGCTGAGCAACACTTCAAGGCTTTCCAGAATGTACAAAAATTGCTCGATGAATGGATATCAATGAAAGTTGAAGCTTTCTTTTGGAATGGTATCCATAAATTTTCCGAGAGATGAATAAAATGTGTAAAAGCGAAGGCTAATACTTTGAATAAAAAATGTTTTACTATTGTACTTAAATAATTGCGTATTTTTCATGAGAAACATTTTAAACTTGCACACCTGGTAAATAATTAATGGTGATTACCATGGTCCCTTCGAAACGAATCTAAAGTTAACTTAAATTCAAAATATCAGTGGGAACTAAGCTATTTGGCTACAGCGAACTATAATAATTCACGAGTTGTTTGGAATATGGATTTAAATCGAGAATATTATCGAGCAACAAGTTTAGACAATTTTCAACAAAAATTATCTCATCAAGAATGTCTCGCCGAATTTCTTTCTATTATTGGCAATGAAGCACTGCACCAGCTAACAATTTCTTGCTGGTTTGGCGAACTCAAACCAAGATAGACTAGTCCTAGCGACGGTCCTAAGATAAATCCACTAAAAACCCTAGTAATCGGGAAAATATTAAAGCCGTACGCAACCTTCTCACGGAATATAGACGTATGGCAACATGATATTGACGGCTCATTGGAAATTTCAAAGACCGAAATTTAAAGAATCTTGCATGAAGAATTCTGTGTAAAATTAGTTAGCCAAAAATTGGGGTCAAAAACTGTATAGCGCTGCAACGCAGGATGTTCTAAAGCCGTGTACAGTTTCGTCTCTGCTAATGATAATGATTTATGCATATAAATCAAAAACATTTCTTTTTACAAGGTAAGAACATTTATTTTAAAATCAATTTATATATTTTTTAACATAATCATTAATCATATAAGAAAAAATCACCAAACTTGGGAGTCTTATAAAGATGTTGATAGCAGAGAATTTGTTACATCAATTTTAATTTGATATATTTGACAACAAATTAAGCAAAAGTAATGTGAAGCTATGAGAAGCACCGCCCAACCAAGCAGATGAATTACATAATGCGCTAGCTAGGCTACCTTCTCATCTACTGAAGTAATGACGTTATGCATGTACCACTTGCAAAGAACAATTTCAAATCACAGCAGAATCATAGGGCTAATAATACGATCGAGTTTATGGAATTTCATGTACATATGCGTTTTACAGCCTTCGGTGCTACTCTAAATATTGAAAATTTTGATTTGAATCAATTTAATGATTTTTGATTCATTGATAATGAACAATTAAGAGCAACTATTTTATTTATTTTACATTGTCTTACCATAATGATCACAAGCTCCGGCGCATATTTATCTATAAACAGAGGTAAGCAGAGTTAAAGCTAGGTTATGTGGCTACATACATTGATGCGTAGAGGTTTAAAAATTTTGCAACAGACCTAAACTTTGCCAACTACCTTGCTTTGATGTTCGAAGTTAGGCAGCCAACTGTGAAAGATCAATGTATAGTGCTCCAAGACAATACGATCTAAACAGGGTAAAGTTTCCAGGAATTGGAGAGGTATCTGATGACAATGGATTGAGACCAAATATGCAGAGGGGGTGGTTTGGAAAATCAGAATACAGTCTTTCTTGAAATGTATGTATATTATGATGTGTACGAGTGGGCGCTTACCAAGAAAACAAATATTTAAAATTGTTGTCAACTGCTCACATCGATTTTCAGGAAAATCAACATAGCTGTTGGGCAGGCAAAACATTGAAGCTCCTAAATTCTCTCCCAAGCATTGGAAATAGTTGATTCGATTTTGTCGCTGAAAAGTATTACAGAATAGATGTGCAAAATCGTGATTTTTAACGGATAAATAACTAACTACAAGAGCGAATCGATTGCGTTAATTCAGATTTGATTAATAATGGACTGACTTAAAAGACAATACTGGGACTCTTAATAGTCATATTTGTGCACCTCATCAAAATCCTATTGATTTGTGCTTTGCACTAACCCAAAAATAGGAAACAATGCAACAAACGCCATTCAAATCACTGAATTTAATTAGCTCTCTGGATTGGTCTACGTTACCATACATAGAGAAGTGATGGGATAATCTCATCTGCATGTAATTTGCAAGATCTAAGTTTTAGTATTATGCAAGAAGCAATGTATCACCGATACTAAAGTTTTGCAGGCATAGAGATGCTCATCAAATATTATAATAAAGTAAGAATAAAGCCACTTAATCGATTTACTTTGTTATAACACTGATAGGACTTGTTTTCGATCAAGGGAAATGCTAATATTTCTATTTTAAAGTAGAGTTGTTTGTACAGTGGGGGCTCTTACAACGCCTGAAATACAGACGTCCCGTTAGTGGATTGGCTTAGAAACTAGTAAACTTTTACCAAGCAGTAAATTGTCCACATCATTAAAACGTTTTACTGGTCCCAAAAAACAAAACTGAATAAGTTTGTTAATATTATTTATAAGGTAAAGAGAGAATAATAAGATTGATCAAATTTTGCAATCTGATTCTATAGTAAGAAGTATCATATTTTTTCAATAAAAACATTTCTTTTGCAACGATATACACGTAGAAGAAAGTCTGTTACAAATTATCTTTGCGATACTCAACACCCATCAAGTGGGGACATCCGTAGCCGCTTTACTTTAGTAATAATTCGCAGCAAGCTTGAATTCCAGGCAAGGCTGTGTAGTTACGCTTACTACAAAATTTTTGTGCTGGCTGCACTCTATAGTGCTAGAAATTATTTCAGGCGATAAACTTCCCATGGAAGATACATTGCAATGTTTGCACTTCACTGTTTACATTCTGTATATTACACCCATTGATGCATAATTAAAGCGTTATTAATGAATGCAAAGAAATTCGAAATAAATTCAATTTGAAACGTAAACACAACCTATTTTAATTTTGATTCTGTAAGCGTTGAAACGTAAGAATAAAAGCCTTGGAATTAAGGGAAGGTACTTTAAAATCCGATCGAACTCCAAAGGTAATTTGAGCGGAAAGTGGCCTCTCCGTGCTCGCAGGTTGAAATCAGGGAATCATGGAACCCAATATTAATGTTTACATTTAATATTAGACAGCCTGTTTCACGTTCTAACACCCCAATCCACCACTCCGACGCTACCTCTCGCCGATATGCAATTTGCCAGAAGGCTTTCGTATATACACAGAACCACATAGAGAACGAGGAAAATGCGGAAGGGCGACAGAGAAAGGAACGAGGATTTCAGATCCGCGCCTTGGGCTTAGAGTGCGTCGTTATCCTAACAACAAGGTCTTTAATCTGAACCTACCGAAGAGATATGTATTTTTTATATCGTGGATTTTTGATGATTACATTTTGGATTTTGCTAAAAGGACAAAAAACACATCTCCTCATTAGAGTTTATTTCGGGCGACGCTTCGAAATAACTCGAATCGTCATGTGAGTCTTACGGGATATATGATCCGCCCTGAAAAAATAGCCTTTTCATAAATTACACCCCGATTTCTACAAACCATGCAAATTCCCCATTATGTAAGGTGCAAAGAATTTAACATTTCCCAAGGTGGAGTATAAATAGCTAGCTAGAGGAATGAGTAGAGCGCATCAAATTTTAGCCCCGGTGCCACTTGTTTCAAAATGTTACGAAATAGAGACATGAAAGGCAATGTCACTACTGTTATGCAGGTATGATCAAAGGGGCCTGGTTGTCTGCCTGGGCGCCCTTCTCTCCGATTCTGAGCAATATAACAGGTGCACTCCGCCTTCGGTAACTCGATTAAGACTCCTCGGAAGCCGGCGAGTTTATAAACTCACGAGCCTGAATACGTAGACGCAAACAAATGGCTCTGAGGGAAGTTCCGACCCCCGGGTTTGAAAAATTCCTCCCTCTTTTCGTGCCCCGACCGGCGGGCGAGCGCTCTCTCTTCCTTTCGGTCGCTGTTTTACATAAATTCGCATCGGGTTCCGGCGGAACTATTAAGATGTCGATTTTGGTGTGTAGGGAGAACGAAAAAACGTCCACGGCGAGATTTAAAAGGTCAGAGGGGATTTTTGTTGTACTTTGGGGTTTTTCGTACAGGTGCCTGCTTTTCGCCCGTGATTTAAAATGTTTGCGATCCCTTGATTTATGTCTTTTAAATTAGATTGAAATTGCTTCTCTTAAAAATGCTGTTTTCCCATCTTAATAACATTAATTTATTTCGTTAGGGTTTTCTGGAT
This sequence comes from Helochares maculicollis, assembly GCA_033557835.1. Lineage (NCBI taxonomy): Eukaryota > Metazoa > Arthropoda > Insecta > Coleoptera > Hydrophilidae > Helochares > Helochares maculicollis. Next base: position 47,384 of record JAWQRO010000158.1, read on the forward strand.
TCTTCATTTTGTTTTCCATAATTTAATATTCGGAAACCTTGTTTTGTTTTTTGCTTCCACTTTCATAAGATTAAATAGTAAGCCGATAGTTCCTAGCAGCCGCGACCAATAGTAATGACAAACGTGCTAGTTGTGAAGCAGGATTTAGCTAAGTACACAAAAATAATACTAAATGTACGGAGGTACTTTTGTTTAGGGGAACTGGATCTTTACCTGCATTTTTAAAGCAACTTTTTAAGTTACCTAAATTGCTAATCTTTGTCAGGCCTTCTTGTGTGTCTTTTGTTAGACTGTTTTTGTTGTTTACACAACGCAGGTACCTCTTTCGACACGTGTCTTTTGTATGCACCAAAATGTTCTTTAATGCTTACCGCGCAGCGTTCTTGTCATCTATTCAGCCCGACGCAAAAACCTATACAAAGCCAGGCACAAGTTCAATTTCAGGTGGTTTAGCTCTTGCCACTATGAAAAAATAATGAGCACCGTTCAAGTTAAAAGTTCAGCTGGACACATAAATATTGAAGAGCTGCACAGCTTTGAATTTTTTTCGTAACGGTTAAAATTATGAGGCCGTAATTGGCAATCATTAAGTATCAAAGCTCGACAAATAGATTGACATGGTCTCGTCGTCTAACAAAATTTGCCTTAATTAATAAACATAATTGAGTAGAATATTCGTTTGGCTGTTTAAATGAGCGAAATGAGCATACATTTAATATTCCGGATTCTTCGATTTTTCAGCTATCGCGAATTAATTGGATTCAAACCTTATTAAAGAGTACAACTAAGTCTTCGTTCAGCAATTTTTTTACAGCACACAGAAATAGGGCATCACTCGCGTTAAAATCGCTAATTTCTTTGCTCTTTGCGGAAAAACTAAAGGGTAGAAATAAATGTTCACCAGGTGTGGATAAAATGGTTTTAATTATCACCAGTTGAAAAATAAAATCCTGTTACATTACTTATTTAATCTGATAATGAAATTTTATTTACACGAGCAAAATTTAGGGAAAAAGTTGTACAAAATTGGGCAACCTCTCGCACCTAGAAAAAAACGGTTGTTTTGTACCCGACCCGATCTTGGTCAAGTCAGCGATCAAAGTTTATAAATTGCTAGCTAGTAACAAATATATTTACAAAATAATTGTTGCTAACATTACTTACAAATAAAGCTTATTGCCTATGTTATACACAAAAAATTTGTTTATGTATGATATAATTCCTTAGATGAAGAGAATAAATATTCTATTAAGTGACACAGAAAGCATCCCTCCCCCATTTCCATTTCAAAAACAAAAAATTCAGGAAAATCTATCGATTTATGATAATCTCATTCGTTGATAATAATATAAGGGGAACTTGTTAGTGTATAAAGGAATGAGGTAAAACATATCACTCGAGAGAAAGCGGGAACCAGCGCTGTTTTCCATCGCGTCTCGACGCCTTTATGTGTCTGTCGCATTTAGGTCGTTATGCACTCACTACTTTTCAGTACGGTATGTATATATAACGGAACGGTTCTGGAAAACGACGCATCGTAAAACGCCGCCTCATCAACACCACCAACCACCATATTCTACTTACTAATATGCGCATCTCATATCTGCTCCTGTGACCTGCCATTTCACATTTATATACGTCAGGCTGTTTATGAAAGAAAAGTAACATTAGCTGCATCGTAAAAAGGTGCAGGAAGGATATATATCTACGTATTTTGTAAAAAAAATCCCGAATGTCTCCACTCTACTTTTCCGTATATTTATATAGCAAAACTGGCTGAGATATAACTATGCATAAAGCTTTTCAAGCTGGAATTTTGTAAAGTATAATATTGATCGTTGGCGTTAATGAAATTTTATTATTTCATTAAGATAAAGTGGCGCTTTCGGGTTTTTGACTGAAATCTTATCAGTTATTTCACAATTTTTAATTGGAAATTTGAAAATTTTTAAACTACAAACTAGTAACAATTTTTGATTTGAGCATAAGTTTTAGCAAGACTTATCACTGCAATTTAAGCTGAAGCTTTTAATGGATTTACAGGTTTTGAGGGCCCCTAAATCCATTTTGATTAACGAAATCCTAGATATGTATCAACTCATGGAGCAATTGTAATATTGCCGCAAGTACTATACCTATATGATTGTAGCAACGGGTGTGTTCGTTTTTATTTTTAATCCCACATTCAGGAGGCCATGGAATGCATAAAGTAAGAAAGTTTTGTTTACATACCAAAGATTGTTTAGTTTGTAATTCAAGCACTTTTTAGCCTATTAGAAAACCTGAAGTTTGTCTGTATGTGCATACCTGAGTTGTTCTTATACAAAAACCAGTATAAAAATTCGTCAGTAAGTATGAAAAAGCATATAAGTTCAAAATGTAGCCTTTATGTAACGATTTTGCAGAATATGGTCGGCAATCTCTGGGTTTGTACAATTTTCGAAAAAATATGCTTTCACCAACATCTAGAATTTCAAAAATGAAAGCATAAACTCTCAAATAAAGTAGCCTATAAAGAGATAAAGTGTCATCTTAAAAAATACCATATTCATCAAAGAGCATTAGCAAGATTTTTTTTTTAACAGGCATTAAACGAAATTCGTTTGTTACCAAGATATTTTTTATGATTTTGTTCCACTTTTCTGATTAAGCAAAGCTCTAGGCTCATTTCTAACTCCTACAGTTTCTGCAAATTATGGCTTTTGGAATCTTAGTCTGACTAAAATGATATCGTTTGTTTTATACGTTTAAAGACTACCAGGTTGCTTTATTTTTTGATGATCTGTCCAAGTATGAGAGCACCTGCATAAAAGTTCAAAACTTAACAATCAAGTTATTTAGTTTGCCTAAGCTATGCCAAAAATATAGACGAAAGGCACCTCAGATGACAATCTTGTTAAAATTCTTTTCAACTGTAATAAAATTAATTAATTGAAATGGGTAAGTACCTTAGTAATTGTCTAAAAATCTCGAAGCAGATTAGTAAACAATCAAGTTTTATTACGACTATTGAGTGCAAGTTACTTCTTAACAGCCTACTTTAACAGGTTGTAAATCGATAGACAGTTAAAATAAAGTAAATTTGATTATCTGAATCGTCAACTATATACAGACTAGACGAAAACTTTACATTTTGTATATTATAAGGGGCGATATAAAACTGCTATATTTAGAACTTAAAATTTTTTATGATCACAAAGGATATGTAATAAGTCCTTTGGGTGTTGTAGAACAAAGTTGGTTGATTACATATATTTGGAGGTGGTTCGTTCAACAAAGTATGCACCCATATTATCTACAGATCTGAATCATTTAAGCAGTATGTTGTTTAGGCCAGTGATATAAAATCCTGGTGGAAGAAATTAATTCCATTTGGAATGCGAATATTGTGGCCATTGTTTGAATTCAATTATTGTGGTACTAAAAAGATGAGCGCATTTTCAAACAAGCGGTAGTCAGTGGGGGCTAAGTCTGGTGAATATGGACGATGGTGGAGAGCTAAACTGCTTTTCTTTAAGTGTTTGCATGATACTGCTCAGTTGGTTGCAACATAATTCTGGTGAAATTTATTAACATATAATGGACTATCCCTTAGGCAGACCATTAAACATCATACGTTTCTTTTGATCAATATTGTATTTAGGGGTGTGTTTTAGTGATCGATCCTTTTCCGACAACTTTGATGATCATTTGTAATTGTTAAATCTATTTTTCCCTACAAGTGAAGCTTTTATAGATCTTTTTTATTCAGCTTATGTAGAACCTCCTGATCCAAATTTTTCACTATACCCGGTTGAGTTAAATGTGTTAATATTGTTTTTTTGCATCAAACATCAGACGACAACGAAAATTCATAAGCACTCTGAGATGGGTCATCGTCAGTTCGTCATTATTAATTTTTGGTTTCGATCGACCACGTGGTTCATTTAAGAGATCAATGGTATCTGTATGAAATTGTGAGAACCAGTTTTAGAAAACGAATCATTCCATTATACCCTAAACACATGAGAAGAAGGCCGAGAAGAACATTTGATTTGCCATAATACACAATTATTTGCAGATACTTGTTCGATAGAAAATGATAATGTATAAGAATTCTGACAAGTAAATTTTATAATTGTACAGTTTTGTGCATTCGGATTCCAAACGAAATTCACTATAATTACATCCTACAAATATAGAACCATACCGTATGTTTCCATAAGGTTGTAGATATTAACTACAGAAAAATTTACCACTCATACAAAAAACCTTAGCCTAAAATTTATATTATTTTTAATTTGTAAGCTGTCCTATCGTAAATATTTCAATAAATTCAAAAAGGGTTTCTTTTAAATTGCCGTAAGGATGATATATATA